>JAWZYV010013242.1:0-107930 GCA_038373885.1 Cheiracanthium punctorium | reverse complement strand
GAAATTCCTTAATTCAATTAAAAATCACAGAACAGTATTTAAGTGCACTTGTAACATTTGGAAAAGAGAAATATTTACAACTTGAACACTTTTTGATCCTTTTTCTTAAAAACAGAATGCACGCATATTTCCCCCTTTTTGTTTATAAACTTAATCCGTACATATTTTTACGGTAATGCAATAAATGATACCCATTAAATTAAACTGCCGTATAAAAATCGCTGGTCATAGTCACTGCAAAATTTATCACAAAACAGCAGAAAAATTTAAAAATCTGAAAACAAATTACAATTAAAAACGTAGCATCCTTAACATTTAAATCTACTTATAATTTCATTAAAAAATATAATATAGTTGATGATTTCCATGAATAACAGATCTAAGTATCTTGATTAATTAAAAAAATTCTATATAACTTTTGATCAAATTAATTTGAGAAAATTTTTAAAAAAAATTATTTCCTTCCCCCCTCCACCAAAAAAAAAAAAAAAAAAAAAATAAGAAGAAGAAGGATCATATAACGAAAAATATACAAAAGACTCCAAGATTTAAAATTTACGACGTACCTATAATTATTACAAATATAAATTATTATTAACAGAAGTTAAACACTTTTAGTAATGTTGTAAACGCCTGCGCTTCTTTTCGTTGAAATGTTTCAAAAATGTATTCAAATCTATATTTTTTGTGCGCTGCTTTTCAAATACTAAATGTTTTAAATTTGAAAGTCTATTGTGACACATAGATTGTGTTTGTGGTCTATTCAGTCTTGTAAGTGCAGAAAATGTTGACTCACACAATGCTGCACTACTCCAAAAGTTCTCACCGAGGCAAGTAATTTCTGCGAGTCCGAAAAAGTAACTTTTTGTTTTCATATTTCAGCAGACTTATCCGTAGTCAGCACTTCGTTGTTTTTAAAGAGAAGTTTTTGACTACAATTATTTCTTCGGGTGAGGGGATTTTAATCCCTAATGTTTTTAAATATTTAAGGTCGTCTCGATGAAAATCAAATTCTTCTACCTTTGAAATTTCGTTTAAAAGTTAACTGGTATCAGAAAATCTACTTCGAAGGTCTGTGAATAAAAGATCAATTACAGAAGAACATATTTTCATTCTACATGTTTCATCTTTATCAAAATGTAATTTTTCTCCAATTTAGTCTGTAATAAGGTAATCTCTCTGTACGAGGTTCCGAGTGTTTGGATATGAGGGAGCAAGAAAAGAGGCAATTATATTACGAATCATACATCTTTATATAAACATAAATACCATGGATAGTCCAGGCAAATTAGACCAAAAAACAGCAAATGGGGGAAAAAATTTATATATTTTTGAAACTTGGGGAAAACACTAATTGGGTATGTAGTTGTATGAAACAGAAAAGTTCCCCCCTCTCGGGGTGCCGCGTCCCCCCTTTGCCCCCCCCAAAAGGTCACTTTTTTACATTTTCACTTCTATCTCAAAAACCGTTCGTCTTAGCAAAAAAATGTCAATTACAAAATGAAAGCTGATAAAATTTCCTACAAGATTGTAATTGGTTATTTTTTTCTATATGCAATAGCTTTCGAGATATGTTTTAGACAAAATCGCAAATTTTTGGAAAACGCTTCTTTTTATACCGATTTTTAACCAATTTTGTCTTTTAACCCTTCAACCCTCAGTTTTACAGCAATTGTTTTCATAACAAAGTTGTAGAGTATTCAATTACCTTTAAAGTGAGTTATTATTTGTAACTTTATCTTTAAATGATCAAAAGTTATTGCAATTTGAAATTTTGAATAAATTTAGCAAATTTGAATGAAAACTACATTGCGCGTCAAAGTATGACAAAACCTAGGAAAAAATTATAAAGTTTTGAAACTTTGGGAAAACATTGGTTGGGGATGTAGTTGTATGAAACAGAAAAGTTCCCCCCTCTCGGGGGGCCACGTCCCCCTTTAGCTCCCCCCACCTAAAAAAGGTCCTTTTTTGGGGATTTTCACTTTTATTTCAAAAACCGTACGTCTTACCAAAAAATTGTCAGTTACAAAATGAAAGCTGAGGAAGTTTCCTACAAGATCGTTGGGGGTTATTTTTTCTAGATGCAAAAGCTTTCTAGATATACGTCTTAGAAGAAATCGCAAATTTTTGGAAAACGCTTCTGTTTATCACTATTTCCCACTAACTTTGCCTTATAGCTCTTCAACCATCAGTTTGACAGGAATGGGTTTAAAGCAAAGTTTTAAAGTATTCAATTACCTTTAAATTTAATTTTTATATGTAATTGTATTTTTAAATGATCAAAAGTTACAGCAATTTGAAATTTTCAATACATTTTAGGGAATTCGAATGAAAAATGCATTGTGCGTCAGAATGCAAGAAAAAAACCTAGGAAAAAGCTTATAAACGTTTGAAACTTGGGGAAAACATTGGTTGGGTATGTAGTTGTGTGAAACAGTCTCTAGGGGTGCCGCGTCCCCCCTCCCCCTCAAAGTTCCCTTTTAGATTTTCATTTTTATCTCAAAATTGGTGCTTCTTAGCAAAAGCATGCCAGTTACAAAATGAAAGCTGATAAAATTTCCTAGAAGATTATAATTTTTATTTTTTTATGTATCGAATTATTTATTATTCGA
This sequence comes from Cheiracanthium punctorium, assembly GCA_038373885.1. Classification (NCBI taxonomy): domain Eukaryota; kingdom Metazoa; phylum Arthropoda; class Arachnida; order Araneae; family Cheiracanthiidae; genus Cheiracanthium; species Cheiracanthium punctorium. The sequence goes on along the minus strand of JAWZYV010013242.1, from coordinate 105,318 downwards.
TATCTTTATTATTAGTTTTTTTTTTTTTTCAATATCGAATAGCTTCAAGATGTGTTTTAGAAAACCTCACAAATTTATGGAAAACGCTTTTTTTCATCCCATATTTCGACTAACTTTCCTTCTAGCTGCTGATTCTTAAATCAGAGAATCGAACAGTCGAATTATCAAAATTTGTAATCTCCTTTTTTCAAGAAATTCCCCTCTGTTCTGTTACATTTTCCTTATCTTTAAATCATTGTCCGAAAGTCTGGGAAAATTCTTCAAAAGACGGCCAAGTGAAATGAGCGGGGATAACAAAGGACAATTTGGAACCCAGAAACTGGGGGGTGGAGAGAACTGAACTCATCGCTCTCTCTAGTTTATATGAAACGAAAACCAGCTCCAGAAACAATATTATTACTAATTTCATGAGGCTGCATTCAAACTTGCGGAAAGAAATGCACGTGTGTGAAGGTAAATTTGCGCTGTACAGCAATGTGCAGGAAGACTATGAAGATACATTTTTATAAAAATAAAATTGTTGCACTATTATTGTACAGATGTTGCACACAAGAGAAAGTAAGTGTGCTATAATTTTATTAATTTTGCTGTATTAATTCTGATGATGAATGATCACTGAAATGCAAATGTCAAAGTACATAATATTGAACAGATGTATTGCATTACAGAATTCTATTGATGTAAAAAAACTTTCAAAACATTTTTGGGGGTTGGGAGAGGGGGTTAATTTAGACTTTAGTACCAGCATTTATGTGTTAAATATGCGTTTATATACGAATAAAATGTAACTAGTTCAGCAGAAACAATAGGAGGAAGAAAAAAAAAACGAAATAAAACCAAATCGTACGCTTATGTAACATAAATTATTCTTTAAAAAAAGAGCCGTTTTGCATTAAAAAAAAATTGGAGGAAAGGGGGACGCCCCCCCCCTCCCAGAGGTAGAGGAACTTTCCTGTTTCTTAAAATTGCACCCCTACAAGTGTTATCCACAGGTTTCAAAACAATGTTTTGAAAGTGATTTTTTTCTTTTTTTTTTCATCAATAGAATTCTGTAATGCAATACATCTGTTCAATATTACGTACTTTGAAATTTGCATTTCAGTGATCATTCATCATCAGAATTAATACAGCAAAATTAATAAAAAAATTATAGCACACTTACTTTCTCTTGTGTGCAACATCCAGAGCCTGACTAAGGCAGGGGCAGGCGGTGGCAGCATGCCCCGGGCCCCCGACCTAAGGGGGGCCCCCAAATCAAGAAAATGACACTAATATCTATTGTAGAAATGTGCAATTTTTTAAAAGAAAAATTTTCTGCTAAAAACGTTAAGCATTGTTTTTTAAAGCTACTGCACTACAAGGACTATTTTTTTAAAGACCACTTTTGAGTTATTTTGGAATTATATGAGAATTACAGAGGGTAGTACGATGTTTGAAGTTTGAAGACCCCCCTCAAGAGAGGGCGGGTTTTTGGAGATTTATGGCTGGAGAGCCGTTATCTCACTTGTTCTGTGGTACCAGACCCACTGTAGAGATGGCCAATGATTCGATGAGTCGAATCAGTGATTCGAATCTTGGTACTGAGTAGCTCAGTCTTTACACTCACTCTCTACTGATTCGAATCTCAAGCCCTCAAGGGAAATACATTCCAAGTGCGAAGGGAAGGAAAACTTATTTTCCCTTTGCCGTTCCCAGAGATTTTCCCTTACTCTTTCAACTTCGATCTTTCGACTCTTTTCGACTCTTTACGACTCTGAGTCGATAGATGATTTGAAACAGTAAATGAGTGGGTGTGGGTGAGTTGGTCACTGAGTTGGTGCAGCAACGAATCTTTACTGATTCAGTGTTTCGCTCTGTTTCGGTGATTGTATACGATCGTTGAGATTCGTTAGTTTTTCGAATCTTCTATCGACTCAGAGTCGAAAGGAGCCGAAAAGAGTTGAAAGGATGTTTCATTTAATTGAAGTTTTTTTTTTCGAATCTTTGGTGTTTCATTTCTTGGTTGGTGGTCGGATTTAAAGTTTTATCTGTCTGTGGGTGTGGAGTGGGTCGAACATCGTTTGCTTTTGGCGGGGGGCATAGGCGTTACTTCCTAAGGGCAAGAGGGGTCAATCCCCCCCCCGAAAAAAAAATTAAGAAAATTCAAGTATCAGAGCTATTTATAATAATGATATTTTATACAATCGGAAACATTTTGTCACCCCATCCAAATATTACATGCCAATTTACGCCAATGCTCGTGGAAGAGCGGGGGGGGGTGTCTCAAAGTTGTTTAAACCTTTTTCCCTCGGGGGACTCCCTCCTTCCAACTTGTCTGGCTGATTTAATATTTGTTTAAAATTTAATGAAACATCCCTTTTCTACTTTTAACTTCAATATATGTCCCCCTGCCCCCACCCTCAAAAAAAAAAAAAAAAAAAAAAAAAAAAAACGGAACGTTAAGTTTACATGGTGGCGGGTTTTCATGTGAAGGGAAATAGAATGAAATAAAGTTAGGATTGTGCTTGTCACTTTTAATGAAGGATACAGGGGCGGTATTAAGCGCTCTCACAAAAGGACTTTGTAGTAAGCAAAATAACATTTCGCTTTATTGCTGCAGATTTCGTTTAAGATATTTTTTTTACCTTGTTTTTCGTTTAAGGGGAATGATTTTATTTTCTTTCGTAATTCAGAGAAATACAAAATAGGGTCTAAAGCAGTGGCGTAGTTAGTGTTATTGACAGTGGCGTAGCCAGGATTTTATTTCGGGGTGGGCTGGGTATCAAATTTAAAGATAAAGTTCAATTGTAAGCTAAGTAAAGGGTCCCATTTTTTTGGGGGGGGGCAGCAGCCCCTCAGTAGGACTGGGCCAAAAATCGATAAATATCGACATATCGGTTTTATTTCAACATCAAATATCCGATATTCCCATTTTCATTTCAGTGAAATCTCGAATTCGATAAAGGTCAAAAATACAGGCCGGTCAGGGGCGTAGCCAGAAATTTTTCATGGGGGGGGGTTATGACTACTGCAACTCATATATATGTATACGTGTGTGTGATAATGTAGTGAAGAATATACATTTTGTATGGCAAAAAATTCCTCATGGGGGGGTTATGACCCCCCTAACCCCCCCCTTGGCTACGCCTCTGAGGCCGGCGATAAGAAAATCCTGAGATCAATACCAGCTTGTGATGCTTTTGCTACTGCTTTCTCTCCGTTGATGACGATGCCGGATCGCGGAAAAAACAGCTCCATGGTTTATTAGTCTAATTACCATAATTAATTAACGTATATCTCGGAAACTATCCACCGGAGCGCGTTTTTATTGATTCTCGACCCCCCTAGACTCAACACCCCACCGATACTTAAAATTTCGAATGCTTTGACACCAAACTTAACCTTTTAATCTTACAGGCCCAGGGGGTCATACGAAGCTCCCCTATATTTTCAATTTGGGCATTTTAAACACTAGCCTCCTCCGGCGGCATCTCCAAAGTCTGGAAACCATCCCAGAGCCAATTTCTACATGTTTGCAGTCCTTTTAAGCCTCAATCATGGTTAATTAGTCTAATTACCATAATTAATTAACGTATATCTCGGAAACTATCCATCGGAGCGCGTTTTTATTGATTCTCGACCCCCCCTAGACGTACACCCCCATCGATACATAAAATTTCGAATACTTTGACACCAAACTTAACCTTGTAATCTTACAGGCCCAGGGGGTCATACGAAGCTCCCTGTATTTTCATTTCGGGCAGTTTAAACACTAGTTTTACTCGAGCAAGGAGAGAGAGATGCTAGCTGCCCGAGAACTCAGCGGAGAAGAAACCCGATGAATGGGTGAAGGGTGTTTAAATAGTACGGCTTTCGGCGCAGAGAGAGGGAAAATTTCTTTAGTTGTTTTATTGATTCAAGATTCGAATCATCGAAGTAGTGAGTGAGTTGAGATTCGAATCAGTAAAATGAGTCGAACCGCCCATCTCTAACCCACTGTTACGAAGCTCTTAGTACTTCTGACGTGCAAGATGACAAAGAGACACAGCGAGAGAAGCGAGAGCCAGTCCGGGGGGCCGTCCGAAGGAACCTGGGGGGGGGGGTAACCCCGCGAAAGCGATGGAGAGAAGCGAGCAAAACAACCCAAAGGGCCAAAAGAGAGACGTTATGCAGAGTAGAGAGAAAGCTGACGCAGGAAAAGCATTACAGCTCGGCGCGTAGTTATGGAGGCAGTAGCATGTCTAATGAAGACGGGGATAGGGCCGGAGAAGGAAGGTGGCAGCTCCAAAGTGCGAAGTAGGGCGCACCGGGAGGTGCTATATTTCTTGCAGGAAAAGCGGATGTGTTCGATAGTTTCGAGAGTGCGGCACGTGTCACAGAGGCAGTTTGGGGAGATGTTGAACCGGTGATATAGGAATTTGTTGGGTAGCATGCAGCAGACCAGCCGCGTGAAGAGCGTGTCTTCGTGCCTGTTATGGAACCATGGGAGCGTGTTGTGGGCACTCGGGATTTCTCCATGTGTTGCTAGGTATTTGCTGGTGCTGAAGTGTGTCATTGTTTTTTGGCGAAAAGTCCTTGTTATGGCTGCGGTGACGTCTTCGGGAGCCACCCACTCTAGATGTATGTCAGAGGGCTGGGTGTCTCTAGCGGCAGCATCTGCCCGTTCATTTAAGAAAATGCCCCGGTGGCCCGGGGTCCAGTAGATTTGTAGGCTGGGAACCGTCTGAGAAGCCACTGTCAGCTTTTTATAGAGACGCTGGATCACGTGGGGGGATTTGTGATTGCAAGAGGACAAGGCTGTAAGAACCGACAAGTCCTCTTGCAATCACAAATCCCCCACGTGATCCAGCGTCTCTATAAAAAGCTGACAGTGGCTTCTCAGACGGTTCCCAGCCTACAAATCTACTGGACCCCGGGCCACCGGGGCATTTTCTTAAATGAACGGGCAGATGCTGCCGCTAGAGACACCCAGCCCTCTGACATACATCTAGAGTGGGTGGCTCCCGAAGACGTCACCGCAGCCATAACAAGGACTTTTCGCCAAAAAACAATGACACACTTCAGCACCAGCAAATACCTAGCAACACATGGAGAAATCCCGAGTGCCCACAACACGCTCCCATGGTTCCATAACAGGCACGAAGACACGCTCTTCACGCGGCTGGTCTGCCGCATGCTACCCAACAAAGTCCTATATCACCGGTTCAACATCTCCCCAAACTGCCTCTGTGACACGTGCCGCACTCCCGAAACTATCGAACACATCCTCTTTTCCTGTAAGAAATATAGCACCTCCCGGTGCCCCCTTCTTCGCACTTTGGAGCTGCCACCTTCTTTCTCCGGCCCTTTCCCCGTTTTCATTAGACATGCTGTTGCCTTCATATCTACGCGCCGAGCTGTAATGCTCTTCCTGCGTCAGCTTTCTCTCTACTCTGCCTAACGTCTCTCTTTTGGCCCTTTGGGTTGTTTTGCTCGCTTCTCTCCATCGCTTTCACGGGGGTTACCCCCCACCAGGTTCCTTCGGACGGCCCCCCGGCCTGGCTCTCGCTTCTCTCGCTGTGTCTCTTTGTCATTTTGCACATCAGAAGTACTAAGAGCTTCGTAACAGTGGGTTAGAGATGGGCGGTTCGACTCATTTTACTGATTCGAATCTCAACTCACTCACTACTTCGATGATTCGAATCTTGAATCAATAAAATAACTAAAGAAATTTTCCCTCTCTCTGCGCCGAAAGCCGTACTATTTAAACACCCTTCACCCATTCATCGGGTTTCTTCTCAGCTGAGTTCTCGGGCAGTTAGCATCTCTCTCTCCTTGCTCGAGTAAAACTAGTGTCTGCCCGAAATGAAAATACAGGAGAGCTTCGTATGACCCCCTGGGCCTGTAAAATTACAAGGTTAAGTTTGGTGTCAAAGTATTCGAAATTTTATGTATCGATGGGGGTGTACGTCTAGGGGGGGTCGAGAATCAATAAAAACGCACTCCGATGGATAGTTTCCGAGATATACGTTAATTAATTATGGTAATTAGACTAATTAACCATGATTGAGGCTTAAAAGGACTGCAAACATGTAGAAATTGGCTCTGGGATGGTTTCCAGACTTTGGAGATGCTGCCGCAGGAGGCTTGTGTTTAAAATGCCCAAATTGAAAATATAGGGGTGCTTCGTATGACCCCCTGGGCCTGTAAGATTAAAAGGTTAAGTTTGGTGTCAAAGCATTCGAAATTTTAAGTATCGATGGGGTATTGAGTCTAGGGGGGTCGAGAATCAACAAAAACGCGCTCCTGTGGATAGTTTCCGAGATATACGTTAATTAATTATGGTAATTAGACTAATAAACCATGGAGCTGTTTTTTCCGCGATCCGGCATCGTCATCAACGGAGAGAAAGCTGTAGCAAAAGCATCACAAGCTGGTATTGATCTCAGGATTTTCTTATCGCCGGCCTCGGAGGCATAGCCAAGGGGGGGGTTAGGGGGGTCATAACCCCCCATGAGGAATTTTTTGCCATACAAAATGTATATTCTTCACTACATTATCACACACACGTATACATATATATGAGTTGCAGTAGTCATAACCCCCCCCCCCATGAAAAATTTCTGGCTACGCCCCTGACCGGCCTGTATTTTTGACCTTTATCGAATTCGAGATTTCACTGAAATGAAAATGGGAATATCGGATATTTGATGTTGAAATAAAACCGATATGTCGATATTTATCGATTTTTGGCCCAGTCCTACTGAGGGGCTGCTGCCCCCCCCCCAAAAAAATGGGACCCTTTACTTAGCTTACAATTGAACTTTATCTTTAAATTTGATACCCAGCCCACCCCGAAATAAAATCCTGGCTACGCCACTGTCAATAACACTAACTACGCCACTGCTTTAGACCCTATTTTGTATTTCTCTGAATTACGAAAGAAAATAAAATCATTCCCCTTAAACGAAAAACAAGGTAAAAAAAATATCTTAAACGAAATCTGCAGCAATAAAGCGAAATGTTATTTTGCTTACTACAAAGTCCTTTTGCGAGAGCGCTTAATACCGCCCCTGTATCCTTCATTAAAAGTGACAAGCACAATCCTAACTTTATTTCATTCTATTTCCCTTCACATGAAAACCCGCCACCATGTAAACTTAACGTTCCGTTTTTTTTTTTTTTTTTTTTTTTTTTGAGGGTGGGGGCAGGGGGACATATATTAAAGTTAAAAGTAGAAAAGGGATGTTTCATTAAATTTTAAACAAATATTAAATCAGCCAGACAAGTTAGAAGGAGGAAGTCCCCCCGAGGGAAAAAGGTTTAAACAACTTTGAGACCCTCCCCCCCGCTCTTCCACGAGCATTGGCGTAAATTGGCATGTAATATTTGGATGGGGTGACAAAATGTTTCCAATTGTATAAAATATCATTATTATAAATAGTTCTGATACTTGAATTTTCTTAATTTTTTTTTTTGGGGGGGGATTGACCCCTCTTGCCCTTAGGAAGTAACGCCTATGCCCCCCCGCCAAAAGTAAACGATGTTCGACCCACTCCACACCCACAGACAGATAAAACTTTAAATCCGACCACCAACCAAGAAATGAAACACCAAAGATTCGACAAAAAAAAAACTTCAATTAAATGAAACATCCTTTCAACTCTTTTCGGCTCCTTTCGACTCTGAGTCGATAGAAGATTCGAAAAACTAACGAATCTCAACGATCGTATACAATCACCGAAACAGAGCGAAACACTGAATCAGTAAAGATTCGTTGCTGCACCAACTCAATGACCAACTCACCCACACCCACTCATTTACTGTTTCAAATCATCTATCGACTCAGAGTCGTAAAGAGTCGAGTCGAAAGAGTCGAAAGAGTTGAAAGAGTAAGGGAAAATCTCTGGGAACGGCAAAGGGAAAATAAGTTTTCCTTCCCTTCGCACTTGGAATGTATTTCCCTTGAGGGCTTGAGATTCGAATCAGTAGAGAGTGAGTGTAAAGACTGAGCTACTCAGTACCAAGATTCGAATCACTGATTCGACTCATCGAATCATTGGCCATCTCTACAGTGGGTCTGGTACCACAGAACAAGTGAGATAACGGCTCTCCAGCCATAAATCTCCAAAAACCCGCCCCTCTTGAGGGGGGTCTTCAAACTTCAAACATCGTACTACCCTCTGTATTCTCATATAATTCCAAAATAACTCAAAAGTGGTCTTTAAAAAAATAGTCCTTGTAGTGCAGTAGCTTTAAAAAACAATGCTTAACGTTTTTAGCAGAAAAATTTTCTTTAAAAAAATTGCACATTTCTACAATAGATATTAGTGTCATTTCTTGATTTGGGGGCCCCCCTTAGGTCGGGGGCCCGGGGAGGCTCTGGATGTTGCACACAAGAGAAAGTAAGTGTGCTATAATTTTTTTATTAATTTTGCTGTATTAATTCTGATGATGAATGATCACTGAAATGCAAATTTCAAAGTACGTAATATTGAACAGATGTATTGCATTACAGAATTCTATTGATGAAAAAAAAAGAAAAAAATCACTTTCAAAACATTGTTTTGAAACCTGTGGATAACACTTGTAAGGGGTGCAATATTAAGAAACAGAAAAGTTCCTCTACCTCGGGGGGGAGTGGTGCGTCCCCCTTTCCTCCAATTTTTTTTTTTTTTTAAATGCAAAACGGCTCTTTTTTTCAATAATAATTTATATTACATAGCGTACGATTTGGTTTTATTTCATTTTTTTTTTCTCCTATTGTTTCTGCTGAACTAGCTACATTTTATTCATATATAAACGCATATTTAACACATAAATATTAGTACTAAAGTCTAAATTAACCCCCTCTCCCAACCCCCAAAAAATGTTTTGAAAGTGTTTTTTTTTTTTTTTTTTTTTACATCAATAGAATTCTGTAATGCAATACATCTGTTCAATATTATGTGTACTTTGACATTTGCATTTCAGTGATCATTCATCATCAGAATTAATACAGCAAAATTAATAAAAAAATTATAGCACACTTACTTTCTCTTGTGTGCAACATCTGTACAATAATAGTGCAACAATTTTTTTTTTATATAAATGTATCTTCATAGTCTTCCTGCACATTGCTGTACAGCGCAAGTTGACCTTCACATACGTGCATTTCTTTCCGCAAGTTTGAATGCAGCCTCATGAAATTAGTAATAATATTGTTTCTGGAGCTGGTTTTCGTTTCATATAAACTAGAGAGAGCGATGAGTTCAGTTCTCTCCACCCCCAGTTTCTGGGTTCCAAATTGTTCTTTGTTATCCCCGCTTATTTCACTTGGCCGTCTTTTAAAGAATTTTCCCAGACTTTCGGACAATGATTTAAAGATAAGGAAAATGTAACAGAAGAGAGGGGAATTTCTTGAAAAAAGGAGATTACGAATTTTGATAATTCGACTGTTCGATTCTCTGATTTAAGAATCAGCAGCTAGGAGGAAAGTTAGTCAAAATATGAGATGGAAAAAAAGCGTTTTCCATAAATTTGTGAGGTTTTCTAAAACACATCTTGAAACTATTCGATATAGAAAAAAAAATACTAATAATAAAGATATCGAATAATAAATAATTCGATACATAAAAAAATAAAAATTATAATCTTCTAGGAAATTTTATCAGCTTTCATTTTGTAACTGGTATGCTTTTGCTAAGAAGCACCAATTTTGAGATAAAAATGAAAATCTTAAAGGAAACTTTGAGGGTGAGGGGGGTAAGAGGGGGGGGGGACGCGGCACCCCTAGAGACTGTTTCATACAACTACATACCCAACCAGTGTTTTCCCCAAGTTTCAAACGTTTATAAGCTTTTCCCTAGGTTTTTTCTCTTGCATTCGACGCACAATGCATTTTTCATTCGAATTCCCTAAAGTGTATTGAAAATTTCAAATTGCTGTAACTTTTGATCATTTAAAAGTACAATTAAATATAAAAATTAAATTTAAAGGTAATTGAATACTTTAAAACTTTGCTTTAAACCCATTCCTGTCAAACTGATGGTTGAAGAGCTATAAGGCAAAGTTAGTGGTAAATAGTGATAAACAGAAGCATTTTCCAAAAATTTGCGATTTTTTCTGAGACGTATATCTTAGAAAGCTTTGCATATAGCTTTTGCATATAGAAAAAATAACCCCCAACAATCTTGTAGGAAACTTCCTCATCTCTCATTTTGTAACTGACAATTTTTTGCTAAGACGTACGGTTTTTGAAATAAAAGTGAAAATCCCCAAAAAAGGACCTTTTTTTGGGGGGGGGCTAAAGGGGGGGACGTGGCCCTGCGAGAGGGGGTAACTTTTCTGTTTCATACAACTACATCTCCAACCAATGTTTTCCCAAAGTTTCAAAACTTTATAATTTTTTTCCTAGGTTTTGTCATACTTTGACGCGCAATGTAGTTTTCATTCAAATTTGCTAAATTTATTCAAAATTTCAAATTGCAATAACTTTTGATCATTTAAAGATAAAGTTACAAATAATAACTCACTTTAAAGGTAATTGAATACTCTACAACTTTGTTATGAAAACAATTGCTGTAAAACTGAGGGTTGAAGGGTTAAAAGACAAAATTGGTTAAAAATCGGTATAAAAAGAAGCGTTTTCCTAAAATTTGCGATTTTGTCTAAAACATATCTCGAAAGCTATTGCATATAGAAAAAAATAACCAATTACAATCTTGTAGGAAATTTTATCAGCTTTCATTTTGTAATTTACATTTTTTTGCTAAGACGAACGGTTTTTGAGATAGAAGTGAAAATGTAAAAAAGTGACCTTTTGGGGGGGGCAAAGGGGGGGACGCAGCACCCCGAGAGGGGGGAATTTTTCTGTTTCATACAACTACATACCCAATTAGTGTTTTCTCCAAGTTTCAAACATATATAAATTTTTTCCCCCATTTGCTGTTTTTTGGTCTTATTTGCCTGGACTATCCATGGTATTTATGTTTATATAAAGATGTATGATTCGTAATATAATTGCCTCTTTTCTTGCTCCCTCATATCCAAACACTCGGAACCTCGTACAGAGAGATTACCTTATTACAGACTAAATTGGAGAAAAATTACATTTTGATAAAGATGAAACATGTAGAATGAAAATATGTTCTTCTGTAATTGATCTTTTATTCACAGACCTTCGAAGTAGATTTTCTGATACCAGTTAACTTTTAAACGAAATTTCAAAGGTAGAAGAATTTGATTTTCATCGAGACGACCTTAAATATTTAAAAACATTAGGGATTAAAATCCCCTCACCCGAAGAAATAATTGTAGTCAAAAACTTCTCTTTAAAAACAACGAAGTGCTGACTACGGATAAGTCTGCTGAAATATGAAAACAAAAAGTTACTTTTTCGGACTCGCAGAAATTACTTGCCTCGGTGAGAACTTTTGGAGTAGTGCAGCATTGTGTGAGTCAACATTTTCTGCACTTACAAGACTGAATAGACCACAAACACAATCTATGTGTCACAATAGACTTTCAAATTTAAAACATTTAGTATTTGAAAAGCAGCGCACAAAAAATATAGATTTGAATACATTTTTGAAACATTTCAACGAAAAGAAGCGCAGGCGTTTACAACATTACTAAAAGTGTTTAACTTCTGTTAATAATAATTTATATTTGTAATAATTATAGGTACGTCGTAAATTTTAAATCTTGGAGTCTTTTGTATATTTTTCGTTATATGATCCTTCTTCTTCTTATTTTTTTTTTTTTTTTTTTTTTGGTGGAGGGGGGAAGGAAATAATTTTTTTTAAAAATTTTCTCAAATTAATTTGATCAAAAGTTATATAGAATTTTTTTAATTAATCAAGATACTTAGATCTGTTATTCATGGAAATCATCAACTATATTATATTTTTTAATGAAATTATAAGTAGATTTAAATGTTAAGGATGCTACGTTTTTAATTGTAATTTGTTTTCAGATTTTTAAATTTTTCTGCTGTTTTGTGATAAATTTTGCAGTGACTATGACCAGCGATTTTTATACGGCAGTTTAATTTAATGGGTATCATTTATTGCATTACCGTAAAAATATGTACGGATTAAGTTTATAAACAAAAAGGGGGAAATATGCGTGCATTCTGTTTTTAAGAAAAAGGATCAAAAAGTGTTCAAGTTGTAAATATTTCTCTTTTCCAAATGTTACAAGTGCACTTAAATACTGTTCTGTGATTTTTAATTGAATTAAGGAATTTCCTGAATTAAGGATAGCATGTCTAGTAAGTATTCTAAAATTTGATTTTAAGGGACAGTTTTAATTTATTTTTCTACATGTAATGCTATGCTACATTCTGGAATGATCTGCTATCTACAATTTAAAATAATCAAGATTTTTAATGATGTGTGTTTCCTATTAAAGAATTAGGAAATTTTAAAGATACGTATACTATAACTGATGTTCTTTGTATATACCAGAAATGTATATACCAAATCTATAATTATATATGTGTAGGCGAGAACTATATATGTGTATAGTTATTTTGATTTAATGAAAAATAAATAGTATATATGTATCAAGTTTAAAAGTATTGAAATAATTATATATATATCGAAAATTTTTTATTTAATTGCAAGTTTTTTTTTTTTTTTTTTTTTTTTTTTAGAACTAGAAGCTTTAAATGTTTAAAAGTTTTTAATTTGCATTTATCAATATTCCCGGTAAAAAATAAATATTTTTTTCAAAATAAAATTATAAATACAATTATAATATAATTTATCAAGTTTTTAAATATAATAGAATTTATTTTTAATTAATAACACTGTATATAATGTAGTAAATTGATAACATTTTTTGAATGATTGTACCTGAATTTATAAATTTTAATTATTCAAAAATTAATTCATTCGGTTTTCATCCAGTATCCCGAAAATAATTTTAAGTTATTAAGTAAAGTAGTTCTGATGTTTCCTTTCTTCATGTCTAGTCTGACGTTTTATTTAAAAATATATGTTTACCCAGGGATTCTAAAATCTATAGTTTTGTGCTTTAAAAAAAATTGCTCCCTGCCTATTTAGCCCTGTAATTATGACGTTTAATAAGTTACCTGAATCACTGATATTGATCACATTTTAGTAATCATGTATATGTATAATAATATTTGCACTGTATTGTTTGTATTTGACGAAGTAGTATTTTTTTCACAGTAAAACACATTGTAGTGTTTTACTGTGAAAAAATTACTATAAGGTATCATATTAAAAAAAATCATGTTGTAAGATGTTTAAAAAATTCAAAATTCGATTTATTCAACAAATAATGCACAGTTTTTAAAACATTTAGTTAAAGTTTTAGACGAGACAAGAAAGATATTTCTATCCGATTATATGTATATGTAAAGTTTTCATTTATCTATTGAGATGTTTCTTCTCTTGGAGAATTGGCTTTTTAACGCCTTTTTTTTAAACACGCATTTACAAAATTTTGAAGATTGACATATTTTATTATTATTCCAGCATATGTAATTTTTGCTTAAATGAAAATAAATAAAATGGCTATGTGTCCTTTTGAAATACTCCACCAGTTTTCTAACTCGATTCTGATTAACAAATTGTGAAAAGTTTGACCAAGACATCACTTGTTTCGAGGCTAACTTGATTCGCCAGTTTAACCTTGATTATTCATAGAATTATATAACAGATTGTATTCTTTTTTTTTTTTTTTTTCAACTATATACACACACATATTATACATACATACATACATACATACATACACACACGCACATATACATATGATTAAAACAGCAGTATATTAACAATCAATATTTATAATAGAAAAAGGTTGGTACAATGCAAAATGGCATTATTCATTAATTTTGCATGTTCATTTAAATGGAGTATAAATCAGTCCAGTTCTTATTCCTGCTGTTTGTTTTGTAAATTAAATATGTGTGTGTGTGTGGGGGGGGGGGGGAGGTGCTTGTGTATGAGCACCCTCAGCAGAAGTTTAAGCGTCCTTTGTACTTTTCGTCTAGCTATGGCCCTGTCCTCCTCACTTATTGAAGAAAAATGAACTTTTTTTGGAGGGTGTTTGATTTTGGATCCCCCTGAGATTCAAAATCGACATTAGAAGCAGCTTTAAAAAAATTTCGTATTGTTTCTAAAGAATAAAATGTGCCACTTAAGTCTCAAGACTTACTTGCTTTATTTTTCATAACATATGTTGCATTCTCTTACAAAAGCACTAAAAAACCTAGACTTTTTTTTTCTAACATTTCACTTATTTTCTTTTTTTACTAAATCAAATGATTTTCTCTTATACTTCTTTTTCTATTTGCCCTTTTTTCTTTTCTAGCTCCGGAGTCATCTTTTGATGACTTCAATGATGACATTAGCCGCCCTATCAGTAAGTATCCTGCACATACCTTTATATTTTCCACTTTCCTGTCTGCTTGTATACTTTAACAAAATAATGCAATTTATGTTTGCTAAGCAGGAACGATTCATGATTTCTTTTGTAACACTGTGTATTCAAACAAATCTGTAATATTTTATTTTCAGATGTAAGTTTTTAAAGCATGAAATATACAGGGTGTCCTAAAAAGGTAGTAACGGGATTTAATTCTTTATCCATTAGAGATTAGTGGGCAGTGTAAATTGAAAAAATGTTCAAAATAAGGTTGGAAATAAGACCTTGTTAAGAAAAAATTCCTCTCCTTCATTTATAAAAAGTTACTTTTTAAATTTGTATACGACCCCCGTACAAAAACATTCCCCATTAGTAAAATGTGCCCCATAAACATGTAGTTTTATGGGACACATTTATGTATTAATGAGGTGATTTACCAAATTTGAGCCTTTCATCATTCAATGTCGCAGAGATATCTTTTAAGAAAGTTGATTGCATGATTTTGAATGGAAACGTTTATTGCTAGAGTGGAAAAAAAAGATTTCCTTTCGTAATCTCTGTATGACCCCTAAAATGCGATCATTCTGCGTGATTGTTTTTCCTTCGAGAGCCACGGAAAACTGGTTTAAGTCAGAGTTATATTTATCTTCATATCTCTGGCACTTTTTAAGGTATAATTCTTAAATTTTGTATGTCACCTCATGAGTGTATGGGGCACATTTTACTAATTGGGAATTCTAATCTTCAGTGTTTGTATACAAATTAAAAAAGTGTAACTGTATAAAAATTAACAAGAGGAGTTTTTTCTTAACATTTTCTGACCTAATTTTGAACATTTTTTAAATTTGCACCGCCCACTTATCTCTAATACTGGAGTACTCTAATATTCTAATACAGGTATTCTGGATAACTGGTTGTGGATTAACATGACATCTACTGATTTATTGGTAGCATAAATGTTACTCTCTATTTTTGATTAGAATTAAACATTAATTGTTAATGTACTAGAAAAATAATATAAAAGAACTCTAATATGATCAAGATAAATAATAATCATTTAGAGAGGAAGTAGTAAATATATGATAACTTCTAGAAAACTTAGTCACACACTAAAAAAATAAATAAAATACCTTACCAGATTGCTTACTTTATAAATTCTAGCTGTAGCACTCCCAAAAAAAAAAAAAAAAAAAAAAAAAAAAAAGCATAAGAAATTAAAAAAAACTCATTTTTTGCTTTTCTTTCAGAAAAAATAGGAATTTAATCAATTGAAAAATAATTCTGAATAACTGGTTTTCCGGATAATTGGTTTCCGGATAAGAGGTTCTATACTGTAGATAAAGAATTAAAGCCCGTTACCACCTTCTTGGGACACCCTGTATATGCTAGCTGAAATACCAGTTTTTCGCATGGAATGGAAATTTTTAAACCAATAATTACAAATGGCTGATTCTATCTAAGCCTTCCTCTGCCATACTGACATATTCAGGGCAGATTCTGAAAATTACATAACCAGAAAACTGTTTTTATAATGTAAGAGTTCACAATTTTTAACCCAGATGTTAATTAGCAGACGATTTTATTCGTACCCCTTTCCTCTTCCCATCCAGTTGAGAGGCGACACGATTATATACATAAACTCCTGTACGCTTTCCACTCCAGCGTTTAGTTATTGAAATGACCATTAGAATTTTGTGTTCAAGAACACTTATTTAAGTGATTTCACTTTTTAGTTCATATTGCTATAAAAGGATGTTTCTTTATTTTTTAAAAGTATAATAATTTTAGGATAATGGTACTTGGTGAATTTTTTGATTATATTTTTAGTTTAAGGATGCTTTGTTAACTGCAATTGGTCAGGGCCACAGGCTAGAGCTTAATGGATAATCCATGCCTGTGTGTAACCTAATATCCACTGTTGAAGACAGATTGTTTACCTTTTACATTAATTTCAATTGGTACATAACTTTGTGGAAGTATCTTTTAAAATACGTCATTTTTTGTTCCTACTAACATTTTTCATTTTTCAGTTGCTGAGAAGCTCAAAAGATTGTATCCAGAAAATGAAAGGCTCATAGCAAGCATCCCCAGTCGAATCTATGAAGTCATCTATCCCGTTCAAGTCCGCCAGCATGTTAAAGTGGGAATATCGACTAGGGAGACAGGGGCCAACAAAGTATATAATCTCTGTTTATTATATAATCTAAAAAGAAATATACAAAGTATATTTCTTTTTCCAAAATTTATTCTGTTGTATTATAACATAGACCTTGCTCAAATATGTCCATAATAAGCTGGGAGAGGGCTCGGGTTTATTTATAATCACAGTTGAAGAGAGATTGTTTACTTTTTGCATTAATTTCAATTGATGCTCAGTGTGAAAAGTGCCAAATGTAAAATAGCTGAATGTGTTTTAAGCTATATATATATATCCAATAAGTAAAACACAAAGAATATTACTGCAAAAATAACATACCCTGTTGGAGGGGGTTAAAAAGTATATCAGCAGAATCAGAGGGCCAAACAGAATGAAAATTGAAATACAGTGAACCATATTATGCAACAATCAATGGAATGGAAATTATAACTTCTTCTGGGACACTGTTTAGGGGCCATACCCAGAAGATTATAAAGACACCAAAATAGTGGTATTTTGGTTGTGTGGCATATCAAAGGAGTTATTCTCTCCACATATTTAGGCCCTATCCTACTATAGAAAACAAGAAAATAAATACATTTAAAAAAAAAAAGGGAAGAAAATCTGAAACACTCAGATTTTAAATACGCAACAAAGTGCTATATATTAAAAGCATAGCGTATGCGTCGTCCCTATTTTTCTTCCTTATTCCATTAAGTTGGAAAGTGTATCATTATTCATGACTGTGGCATATTTTTCTCCCTTGTTTCATAAAACCCATCTTTGGAATCGAAAGCTGTCTTAAAATCGCCTACTAAAACTATTTTACAATCGTTGCCAAGTATTTTACAACTATACTTCACCGTTTTAAATCTTGTTTGAATGTCCATCATAATCCATGAGTGTGCAGTGTTTATCTTTCTAGGTTGATTCCTACTTTAATGCACCTGACTCTCGCCAAGGTGGTGATTATTAAACATATGGAGCTGCCATGACAATTTTTTGTATTTATGTGGCAATCGTAATTTAGAATTAAAATGGCAATTTGGAGCAACAAGGAAGTAAAGCATTCCGTTACATTTTTATTTATTTTGGGTTGCCAATTAATGTGGTTTTAATAATTAAGTGTCTCCAAATTCCTTAACTGTTGTGTTTATCTCTAATTTGTTCACGTTAGTTTTCATATAGTCCTTTTGGGAGCGTTGAAACTTGTGCAGAAGTCCTAAAGACCAAAATGCAGGATTTTTCGGAATAGAAATCTATATTGAAATCGCCTACCAAAACTGCTAAACAATTTTCACCAGGCATAGTCAAACTATACTTCACCTTTATAAATACCATTTGGAAAGTGTATCATAATCTATCAGTGTACAGTATTTGTCTTCGCTGTTCTATAAAACACTTCTTTGGAATTAAAATTGCCTACTAAAACTTTTTTACAATATTCGCCAAGTGTTTTCTAGCTATACTCGAAAGATATTTATAAAAAAACCCACACAATTTGAGCATCCTGGTGCGTGGCCTTGGTCCAGAGTGGGCTTTTTCCTTACCCAGGAGGTTTGCTGGTGCGTAAACCGCTTTGCGGTCGCCTCTTCCTCCAGGTGCCTTCCTTCCTTCCCCTTATTCCCCCCCCCATTCCCTGTGACACTGGTCTTGATGAATAGTTCTTGAAAAGTCCTTCTATTCTTTCTTTTGAAATATGTATGATCCCTGATACCTGCAATATACTGTTATTTGTATCTAATGCGCTGCATTCCTTTTTACTTCCTTGTACGAAATTATGAGATCCCGAAAAATTTCGGTAGCCAGATTTTGACAAAAAAAAAAATCAATTTTGACTTCCTCTAAATCTACTTTTAAGAATTTTTGCAATGCATCACATCATATAATGCATGTATGTTCTTATAAATGCATATACAATCCATTTTGACCAGTTTTCTCATGACGTCCATGCGTATGTATGTATGCACCGGAAAGCAGCAATGTAGTCTTAAAGAAAAAAGTTTGAGGATGCCCACTTCTGAAGTTTGACCTAAACATGGTAGTTAGTTCTGTGAAATAATTCCTAAAACAATAAATTAATTAAATCATTAGTTTTTTACTTGATTTTTAGTTCATTACTTGATTAATACTAATTATGGTTTCGCATTTGACTGAGACTGCTTTTATCCAAATTACTATATTGTTTTTCTTTGTACATTCAGTACTTACAATGAGCGTTTTGTGTTATGGCAAGTCTACACAATGAGGGTGCCTTATTAGGCAGACTTTTAAAGAGCATTTACCATCAGACCGTACTTCCGCTCAAAAAGGTATTTTGAGTAATCGCCATATTTTCTACTTTCGTTTTGTGAATAAATAATTAGTTTTTGTAAAAAACACAAATTTAAAAGAAATTTTAGAACTTATTGTTGTGTCACATGATTCGTTTCTACAAAGAACAAAATTTTAAATATGAAACTGACATAGGACCTATACTCGAATACTTTTTCGAAATGGTGTAAGTGAGTCTTAAGCCTAGTTTCGGTTTAATTTCTGATGCAAAATCACAACATGAAAATTTAGAAGGGCTGATTTAAAATAAATTATTTAAATTAGGGGTCACTTATACATATCAATATCGATTTTTCCGTAATTTTAAAGACCTTCTTCCCCTGAAATATCCAACGATGTCAAGGACAATCTCCCTCATCAGTTTTGATATCAATATCATACCCAAGGCGAATCAGATGTTCTTGCGCCATTTTTTAAAATAAGAATTTAAATCCAGTTTTAAACAAAAATTTAAAGCCAATTCAAAAGCCATGCACCTACCTCCCCCTCCCCCCCACCTAAAATTTATGTATATATAAATGTATGAATGACCCCTTTTTTGAATCTAGACAGAGAAAATAAACATTTATAAAGCTGGAGTAAAATTATAGCCTACCTCTCGACATCTGCTTTTTGAATTCTTTACAGCTTGCATATTTACTGTTAGGCTCCAAATCAAAATATTTTAATAGAATAGATGACTGCCCTGTTCGACTGTCATATAACTTTTCCTCATCCATACTTTCTTCCACACTCGATGATAGTACATCCATATTTAGTGATGGTTAGGGGGGGGGGGGGGAGAAGAGTTCGAAAACAGTCATGCGAACAGATTCTTGAGTGGTATTTTGCCTGCATGATGCTTTTCTGAAAAGCTAAGCATCGGTAAAAATGGATGAATGTATCAGGAATCGATACTTTCCCGGTACTTTTGAAATATGAAAGAACCGATACTATCGATCGATCCCTAGTTTCAAGCTTTGTCAATTTAGTCATATTAAATCAGATTATTAGACATTATACATTAAAATTTTATACTATATTCTGGGCTGTGCCAGCTGCTCCAGATTAATAAAGTATAAAAAATACCACTTTTTAAAACATTTTTGCTCAATTTTAATTGGCCAGTTTTTTTTTCTCTCTCTTCCCCCCCCCCCCCCCCCCCCCCCCCGGGCCTCATATTATTCCATTAAAAAAAATACTATTGCACAGTATTGTTTACTTTTGAAACTTTTATGAAACTTCTGCAATTTTACCTAACAGGTCTCAGATTCTCCGACAGAACATTGAAGTACTGTTTTTTGTTTATATTTTTTGTTTTTTTTAAATCTTCATTATTTTTTACTTTAAATGCTTTTATGCCAATTTCTATTTTTTCAGCATTTTTCTTTTCAAACTGTCTGCTTCATTTCACACATACATACATGTTGGGTTGGTACACTACTGACCTTTTAGTAAATAAAACTTAAGTTGCATTTATTACTACACTGGTGAAATAAATTAAGAGAATTTGCATATTTTATTGAATTTCATGAAAAGAACTGAACTGAATGTAAAACCACTGCTTATAGACAAAAATGCGACTCTTGTACATCAAATACCTAATCGTGCACGTGTGTGTAGGTGGAGTCAGTAGAGAAACACGCTTTATAAGCGCATGTAAGTTAAGACTCATTTTGTTCGCTAGTGCACCTCGATGAATTTCTTGGTTTTATTTTGCAGCAATTGGTTAATTTCAAATTGTAACAGTAAAAATGAGTAACCACCAGCATTTAGATGATGGAATGAGGCGGCGAATTGTGGGGAGGCTAGAAGCAGGCTAGTCTCACATCCAAATTTGTAGAGAGTTAAATTTAATGCCCAGCATCGTGTGTAACTTATGGAAACAGTTCCAGGATCTAGCATCATGTTGGATGGTGGCACACCTCTCCATGTCTTTGAAAGAGGCACTAAGACTGATGTGAGGTATAGGGGTATGAGGTCTTGGAGCCCTATGTTTGCCTTTTCAAGGGTGCAGCTGACCCCGAGTTCATTTTAATGGACGATAACGTGAGGCCGCATCGAGCTCTTCTGTTCAACGAATTTCTGGAGAGTGGGGATATTCGCTGGATGGATTGGCCAGCCAAATCTCCTGACTGTGACTCTATAGAGCATGTCTGAGACACTCTGGGGAGGGCAATTGCAACTCACACCTACCTCCGAGAACCATTTAGGGTATGAAAACAGCGTTGCTGAACGAGTGGGACCAATTGTCTCAGGAAGTGATAAACTGCCTTATTTCAAGTATGAAATCATGCTGCGAGACCTGTATATCTGTAAGAGGGGAGCATACCACCTATCAACCCATTTTTTTTGTTTATTCTGCAACTGCTGTTTCTTACCTTCTGACTTCAACATGTGTCATGCACGATCATGCAAGTGTGTTACAATTATTGAATGGTTATTTGTTTTGTATTGTATCAATGTATGTACATATCAAATTTCATTAAAATCGGTCCAGTAGTTCTAGAGATAATTGACAAAGTCTGCAAATTCTCTTAATTTCTTACACCAGTGTACTACAAATTGATTCAAAAAGTAGATTTAATTTCTCCTAATTATTCCAATTATTAAGTAAAAAATGATTTTTTCATGCTTCAAACTCTGTGTGTTATTGGCCCAGCCATGTATTATTGTTTCAGTGAGTGTAATTTTTCCCCCCTACTGATAATGCTGTTTAGTATAAATGTATCATTATCTTTAAATAAGAATTCTTATTTTTAATATTTTTGTTACAGACTGGGGAACATTATCATTCCACATCATTGCAAATTAAGGCTTTTAATTATAAATTTCGTATTGATTTAGAGCTCAATACGTAAGTATTTTATTTTCATATTTCTTTAAAGTTATGTATTTAAAATTATGTAAACAAGAAATGCTATAAATTAAAATAAATTCATTTAAAAATGTTACCATGAAAATTGGAGAGGGAAACCCAGAATTGTGTTTAAAACATATGATGTGTTTCGGAAATTTCAAAATTGGCATGCCAATGTCTTCAGCTACACTGGCATGTTATGAGATGTTAATGGTACATTCGGGTTAAGAGTTAGCTCTAAATGATGCAATTTTATTTTATAACTAACTGCATACCCATTCTCCGTGCAGAAGCAAATGAATATTTTTACACATACAATTTGAAACAAATCCAGAAATGTAGAATTTCAAAAAATGAAAAATTTTTGAATAGTGGCAAAAAGTTGGCATCAATACTACAATCTGAGATGACTGTAACATGATGGCACAAACACTATGCCAGTGTCACACACAATCAAAAATGAAAGAACTTCATGGTATACAAACTCTTCATTTTCAAAATGCCTTATTTCTACATTATATAACAGTGCATTTCTTCTACCTCATGTAACAATTGGACGGGGCCCAAACCCGTAATTCTCATACACTGCACATATCCTAAATTCTCTGGTGATTTATTTTTAATTTCATATTCTTGACTTCTCATACTCTTTTGATTTTTGGATATGTGCGCATTTGCATAATCAATCTCAATCATCATTTTTGATTAGGGTTGCCAATGAAGTAATTTTCATGCCAAAATTGTGAATTTGCATTTTTCTAATATCAAGAAAAATACCTTTAAAGTTTCGTTGCTTCAGTTTATACTGATTATTCAGCTTTCAAGTAAACTAATCAGAAGTAAGATATGGGACTTTTGCATAGTAATACAGCATTAATGAGGGAACTTTGAAAATGCATTTATATAAAAATAGCCAAAATTGCACATTCGCGTTTTTGGCATGATAGTGAAATATTCATATGCGTAGTCCTTGGCGTATTTAGCACCACAAAATAATTCATTTAATTTAGCGGCAAATATCCAAATTGTACCAAAATTAAACTCTGCTATATTTTGAAATATGTATAACTTGCAGAACAGCTTTGGTATTTGCCGTCTAAAGCACTTTTTCATAACTTGGAAGCTTAAGTTTTCTTGCATACAAAAACATTCATATTTATAAAGAATTCCTAGCCAATCTATATTTCAATGTGCATGTTGATGAATTGTTAAACAAAGTTGTTCAGAAAAGTCAAATAGGCATATATATGACAGATTTTGGCAAAAAAAAATATGAATGCGGTTACATCACGATATTTAACATCAGTTTTCCTTGGGCATGCAGATGCAGTATCATTACTGAATGCTCAAAAAATTTCTTTTCCATTATCAGATATGAAGAAAATACTCCAATTATCTATGGATGGTCCAAATGTCAATCATAAATTGCATTCATTACTACAAAACAATTTAAAAGAGAGCTCTGGGTATAAATCTCTTTTAGATATTGTATCTTATGGTCTCCACATTTTTCATGGTGCTTTTAAAACAGGACACACTGGGATCTAAATAATTTTCTGTATGCTATCTTTAATTTATTTAAAGATCCATCAGCTGGGCATGCTGATTATGTACATTTGGCAAACAACAATCTTTTCTGAAATTTTGCTCTATTAGGTGACTAGAAAGTTTAGACGTTGCCAAAGAGCTTTTACCACACCTCAGAGTCTTTGTACACACCTCAGAGGCAGAAATTTCAAATGCTGATAATTGCATACAAAAACTTATGAAACAGTTAAGTCAATGTTACAGTGCGGTGAACTGTTAGAAGTGAAATTGGGTTTTTTTTTTATTTCAGTGACATCTTAAGTGCAGGGCTTTTTAATGAGATTTCAGTCTGGTAAGCCAATGTTACCTTTCCTATATGAAGAAATGTAAATGATGCTTCATAGTTTAATGACGATATTTATTAAAAGTAGTGTTGTAGAAAAGAGCAATTCTGCAATGAAGTTAATGAAAGTTGATGTCACCCAGAACTGCATTCATTTACCAGTTAGTTATATGAATGTTGATTTTGCAGCAAGGCACAGCCTTAAGGAAAGTACCGCATTAGATGCTATAAAGTCAAATTTTATGAAAGAAAGTCTTTCATTTTTACAGAACTTGATGCTGAAATTGCATTGAAAGTTACATTATTAGCTTATTTGAAGCATACACTGCCTGTCTTCAAACATTTCTGCTTCAAGTTCCATCTGTATTAAGAGGATAAAAGTAGCTTTGGATAGTTTCGTGGATTGTAACCAAATGCCAGCTGTTATTGTTGATAAAGTGAAATCAGAATTTTGCAAGTTTATTGAATGTCGTCTTCTTAAAAAGGAAATGGTCAGTGTTCAAACATGAAAGTGAAAGATTAGATACTTTCTATTCTTCATTGATAAATAATAACACAAGCTATCAAAACTTATTCATGTTCATAAAAAATGTTCTGATTATGTCGCATAAAAATGCTGCTATATATTTTGATTGAAAAAATCTTTTGTTATTTTCTAAAAGATATTTTCAAATGAAAATTTGCTAACTGGAATGGGCTAGGGCTTGGATTACATGTAGTGACTTGGATTAATTAGCTGCAGGCCGAAACTAGTAACTCTTGTTTGCATAAACTACTATAGAATGACACGGAAAAATTTTGTTTTTGGTATGGAAAACCTGTAAAAGTCAGGGAAGTTTGAAAATTTTTTTGAGTAGACACCCTCATAAAAATAAAAGACAAAACTGTTCAACAAGCTAATATGTTGAATACTGTACATAATTTATAAGAACTCTTTTGCAGTTTGTGATTTTCTGTGTGGCTCATTAGCAAACTACTACAATAAATTCTACAAAGTAAAGTGTAGTATTAGTTTAGGTTAGCTATTGTGATTCAAATGTTACATTATCAGTGAAACAGTTTTACAGTTTAGAAAATTCTGTTCTGATGGAATTAACTCAAATTATATGTGTTATAAAAATATTTACTTCCATCAATATGAAGAGCAGGTACTCAGCTAGTATCTATAATAATAAAAGTGAATATTTGTAAATTTGTATGTGCCCAATCTCCAGACAAATTTACAGTGCACAGAGCTCTGAAAATTCTAACATATAAGCTCATGAGTTTGATAATGTGACCTGTCTCATCTATGCTGACACTTCTTGTCTATGCTGTAAAGTGTAGCAGATGGCAGATTGCTTTCAATTTAACTTATTTTAAATCTCAATTCAGGTGTTTTCTTTGTGTATAGTTAATCTTCTGATAATGAATATAATTATTTTATAACCATGTAATTTTGTGAGAAAAATTTCTAAATATTAAATTAAAAATGCGTAATTAAATTTAATATAAATTTAAGTGTTAGTGCTAAGTTTTCTCTTCCTCTCTTCACTCTATGCTGGCCCCCTTATGTATTCCCATCATTTAAAAGTTGTTTTAAAAAAATTATTTTCTAAATTTTGGCACTGTTTCTGTACATTGCCAAATTAATTTTAAGTTTTGAGTGTTTTTCCATGCAGTTTATGCTATTTTTTGTCGGTTTGAGTACTGGTTCTAATTTTCACTGAACTTCATTTCTGGCCGCGTAAGCTATGAAATTTTGTCAGCTTGGAAGTCTTTGAAATTGCCATCTTCCTTTTTCTCCTCTTACCAAGTGAAAAAGCGTCTTCCTGTGCAATGACTCAAGTTTTTCGGAAGACACTAACTTGTTGGCTGAGACAGGCAAGCATTGGAAGGAGCAGTTTTGGTGGTGTGGGTCTAGCAAGTCAGTTGAGCTTCGGACGCATCTTGTGTAGGACGAAATAGTTGTCTTGTGTAGGCTTCGGCAGCTTATCTGGCAACTGAGGAATGGGAGCCAGATAGATGCTCGGGCCAGCGATGTGGCCACAATTTAATTGAAAGGAGCAAAGAAGAGAGCATCTGGCCAGCAGCAGCATAAGTTGAGATATATAGAAAATTAACCTCTTCAGACCCGACAAAAATCTCACATGTCAAATTAAAGAGCAATCTCATAATTATTTAGAAAAATCTTATTACATTTAAAAATGACAAGTAGAAAGCGTATTTTAAAATAATTTTTCAAATAAAAGCTTCATTCTCAATCACAGTTTCAGTGATAAAAAATTGTTATCATCCATAAAGGAAGATTGATGAGAAGCTTTTAAAGGTAAAGGATGTCTTACAACTTCTTTTCAGCTATTTGAATTTTGCAAATAAGCAAAAAATATTAACAAATTCGACTTCAGAAATTACACTA
The DNA here is from genome assembly GCA_038373885.1 of Cheiracanthium punctorium. Taxonomy (NCBI): domain Eukaryota; kingdom Metazoa; phylum Arthropoda; class Arachnida; order Araneae; family Cheiracanthiidae; genus Cheiracanthium; species Cheiracanthium punctorium. The sequence continues at coordinate 79,400 of JAWZYV010013242.1, read as the reverse complement.
ACATTCAAATATTCTTCTGTGTAACGGCAAAACAAGATAAAAATAACTGCAAACAAAAATAAAATGTGTACGTCAGTGTGTAGGATTTGCACATTCACATGCGTTAACAACATTTATTCAAAATGAAAGCATCGACGCATATGTACGTCCATTCAGAACTACAAAAAAAAACTTAAAGAGTCGTTTTAAGAATGGACAGAAAAAGGTCCACATATGAGTACCTCGGGACCGAAGAGGATAATAACACCTGGAGAAATTGTCATTTACAGTCCCCCGGAAGATGGGACCGTCACCTTCATCATTGTGGGTGCCAACAACAGCTACCTGAGGTTGGTGCTACATCCCTAACTGTTAAAGACTGGCATCAGCATGTTTCAGGTGATACATTTAATTTTTTTTTCTGTGACCGGCTCAATCCCTCACCAAGGACTTTTTGCAGATAGGCTGATTCATAGACATTAACATCATCTACACCATCGGTTCCTCGTGATATCTGGAGTGTAGTCATTTACTATGATGTTACGTCGGTCAACACCTTTTTTTTTTCTGTTGTTAGCACCAGATCTAGTCCCCATTCTTCACTGATACTGCTATCTGGTCTGATGCTACCTTTCATTTGTGCCATTTTGGCACCCAGCGATAAGTCTTCCCCCATAACATTGTTTCATATTTAGTATCCCACCCCCCTTTAATATGCATTTATTTATTTTTTTTTCCTTTTAACAAGTATGTTAAAACATTTTTTGCAAGAAATGTATTAATTCAAACTTAATTTATCTTTGTTGATAAGTAAATTTGTAACAATGATTTTGTAGTCAACAGTCAGAAATCATGTAAAATTAATTTTTCCTTATTAAGGCAAGTTGGAGTGTGTAGGCTGATTAATTTTATTTTTTACCAACTAGGCAAAAAATTCCAGAGCTGGGGATCGAACCCAGGAATGCCGCTTAACGTGCGGGTGCTCTACCACTGAGCTACTCTGGGACGATTCTCGGATGAAATTTCTCGCATTAGAACCGTTGGCATTTATCATCTTCCTCTGCAAACCACAGATGGAACAGATGAAACAATTAATTCGCGACAACTCCGTTATGCCGCAGAAATTATACATATTTTAGAAAGTGATTCTATCAACCTTTCAAGTATATTCCCAGAGTAGCTCAGTGGTAGAGCACCCACACGTTAAGCGGCAGTCCTGGCTTCAATCCCCAGCTCTGGAATTTTTTGCCTAGTTGGTAAAAAATAAAATTAATCAGCCTAAACACTCCAACTTGCCTTAATATACTTGAAAGGTTGATAAAATCTCTTTCTAAAATATGTATTAATTTTCCTTTTTACGAGAGGCCTCTCTTATCACATTTAAAACAACAGTATAGAACTTGGTAAACTTTTTTAAAAATATTTTTTACATGAGATAATTAATTAAATTTATGTGAAGACATATTTGATCTAAAAATGATATAATGTGAGATAATTTGATGTTGCAGACATGTATTGGTTTGAGTAATAATTTTTTGAGTGTTTGTTTGAATATGCAAATTTTGATTAAAGAGTAGTGATTTAGCCAAACTGCTGAAAATTAATTTGAAATGTTCAACAATTCTAAAGTAATTTAATTGCCCTAAGGAATGAATTTTAATAATTTTGTTCTTTTTTATGCTATCTATGTATTTAAGCTTAAAGATAAGTGGTTCAGTAGTGTCTCTAGTTGCCAAATATGCTTGCCAATCTACAGTTGTTACTGTTTTAAATTCTAACTAAAGAAGTGCATATTGTGAAATTATGTTTGATATTGGCAAATGAAAAATTCAGTCTCACATCTTTTTTTCAATAAATGTGTTATTTCTTGCATGTATGTCTCTTCATTTGTGTATACATGTTACACCCACACCAGGTTATCTCTTTCAGCTGAGGCAATTTTGGCAAAGAACTGGGGTCTAAATTTTGTTTTAGGTGCTCCGTCATTCTTGCATTCACAACACAATTCTGTTTCTCAGTAAATTGAGGTAATTTCTTAAATGTCAACACGTCAATCTAACTCAAACATCCATCCCTTTTAGGAATGCTATTTTGGATTAATTGAAATTTCATTATTTTTCAGGACTTTTAGACCTGGTTTTTATTGTAAAACTTTTGAAAAAATTTTCCCCTATAATAGATGGGACTTGTTTGATGTGTGTTTAACTTTTTTCATGAACTTAAATTGGATTTTATAAATCTTTGTCATCAATCTTTTCCCCTATAGCCAGGGCCGGTCCTAGATATTTTCCTACGTGGAGTGAACTGGAAAAACGCCTGATTCCTTCCGTGCAAAGAATGGGTACTCAGTTAGTATATCATAATTGTCAGCTGGTGACATTGAGCATTTATGGAGGGTGATTGTTTATCTTGAATTTCTCCTTGCCACTGCTCTATTGAAATTTTCTCTGTTGCCAACTGCTATGCATTTCTGTAATTTCAATTTTAAACATGTGTTATGTCGTATCTATTTTGTAAATAAAGATATAAACTGAGTCACTTTTTTTGGACCAATCAACTGGAAAATTTACACAAATAGGTAAAAAATAATTTTTTTTTTAAATTAAAAAATCCATTCATTTTATGTAATGTGGCTAATGAGCTGCACTTATTTTGTCATTTTTCTTTTGCAGACATTTACTAGCACCTAATTTAATTCAAAAACATTTTCTTCCCGAGGGAGCACAACAAATTTCTACTCAGGTAATTTCAAATATATTTATGTTTAAGTATATTATAAAAATATTTCTGTAATAAATTTGAAGATAGTTTTTTTTTTTTTTTTAAACTTCAAGAAATTAATGTTTCCTCTTAGTTTAAACATAATCTTATTTTTAACACTTTCCAACAAAGTTAAAAAGTATTTAAGATTGCATATCCCAAGAAGGTGAAAAGTTACTGATGTAAGATAAATTTTCATTCATTGTAGTTTAAAAAACTATTTGCTTATTTTTTATTCCTTTTTTTGTGGGGGGTGGGGAAAGACCAGAAACAGAATATATTCTTAAAATTTAATTAAGAACTTTTATAAGTAACACTCATAAATTAAAAATCTTAGCACAATATGACCATTTTAGGTGGTACAAAAGGCATTCCATCTCAATAGCAGAATTTCTAATTAGCCATCATCGTATCACTTGTATAATGAATGTATATGAGTGTGCTTCAGATTATTTTATTTTATTTTTTTAGGAAATAGAACATTGCTATTATCATGGAACCTCAAAAGATTACCCTGGAGCCATTGCTGCCTTTCGTACATGTAATGGAATTAGGTAAAAGCATTAATTTGAAATACAAATAACTTTTAAAGTCTTGCAACCAAATATCTTTTAAATATGACATCTTGTTTTTCATAACAGTTAAAGAAATCAAATATGGATAACATGGCATAGGTGCCAATGCTTCCGATTTACCCGGAAGGTTTCCGAATTTAACTCAGTTTTCCGATCTTCCGATCGGAAAGAGATTTCTTCCGATTTTTAAAATTATATTTTGCGATTTTAAAAATTTTGTCCAATACTTCGCCAAAAAGTTACTTTTAATGGCAATGTTTGGCACTAGATGGCGCTAAAAATCCGTACGTACTGGGATAAGTGCTTCGCATTTTCCTCACTAGATGGTAGCACACGGTAAAAGCACGTTTGGAAACAGAACTCCTTAGAACATTTTGCGGTGTAGATTTTTTAGCCATGGAGGTTATATTTTCTGTGTAGCTAGGAATTTTCGGATGTAAACAGTAAATTTGCGAATGGCAACACCGCACTTTTCCGCAATCGCGTACGCAGAGAGTATTTATTATCGTTCAGTTGTGTGGTTGTTTACATTTGATTTTACTTAAAACGAATTTAACGTAAGCATTAAAATGTCGAAGCGATATTATCAATGTTACAAGGAAGAATATTCGGAGACATTCAAATTCATCCAAAAATCGAGATTAGGATCAAATCATGCATTCTGCACGTTTTGCCGAAGCGACATAAGCATTGCCCACGGAGGCAAACATGATATCATTTTATATTCTAATACTACAAAGCACAAAGATGCAGCCAAGGTAGTAGAATCAAATCAATCTGTGACGTCTTTTTTTGGAACCAGCGATTATTCTGTGATAAATGCGGAATGTTTATTCACATCTTTCTTGATTGAACACAACATACCTTTAAATTGCAGCGACCATGCAGGGATGTTATTTAAAAAAATGTTTCCTGACAGCAAAATAGCTAAAAAATATGGCTGTGCACGCACAAAAAGCACAGCCATATTAAAGGAAATGTCGGCAAATAAATCGGAAGAGATCGTGACGACTTTAAAGAATACGCCCTTTTCTATATCAACTGATGGGAGTAACGATGTTGATACTAAGTTTTATCCAATAGTTGTGACTTTTTTCAATAAAACAATTCAGCAGGTTACATCAAACCTGTTGTGTGTACCATCCTTAGTAGGGGATGCTACAGGACAGAACACTGGAAAACTTTTGGTGGATAGTCTAGATTCGAAAAATATTCCTGTTTCAAATTGTATTGCATTCAGCTGCGACAATGCACCTGTTATGATTGGTCATAAATCGGGCGTAGCATCAGTTTTAAAACAGCAACATGAAAATATTGAAATTATAGGCTGCCCATGCCATCTCATAGATTTAGCTGCTTCAAAAAGCTCTGCATGTTTGCCATTTAATATTGATGAAGTTTTGATTGACATATATTATTATTTACAGAAGAGTTCAAAAAGAATAGATAGACTCAAGCTGCTACAGGAGTTTCATGAAAGATATATTAAAAAAGTCCTTAAACATGTTAGTACTCGTTGGCTGTCTGCTGGGAAGTGTTTAGACCGTATTATTCAGCAGTGGCAACCTCTGGTCACTTTTTTCAAAGAGGAAGCATTGAAAGTAACAGAAGTTACTCCTCTTTCATTTTTTACTATTCCCTCTATAAAAACAGCCCATGAAAGTGTTGATGAAATTCAAATTACTCAACCAGAAAGCAAGAAAACTGATCAAAAATTGAAGAGAAAATGCGAGACATCCAAACAACCTTCTACCTCGAAGAAGCAGAAAAATAGTAATGCCATAAGTCGTGAAGAAAGATTATTTTATTTTTTAACCACTGATGTTAATAAGGCTTACTGTTTGTTCCTGTCCTACATTATACCAGTGTTTGAAAAAGCTAATGTAAAGCTTCAGTCTGCAGAACCACACATTCATGTATTAAAATTGTTATTATTGAATTTATATAAAGAAGTGCTGTTTAAATTTGTAAAACCTAGTGCTATAAAATCACAGGACGACCCTTTAAAAATTCCATATCATGACAGAAGTAACCAAAAAGACGATGCAGATATTTTAATTGGAAATGCAGCAGTTGAAGAAGTTGAAAAACTTTGCCTAGCAGATAAAAATGCATTTTATGAAAATATTAGGAAATATTACACAGCAGCATGCGATTATATGCGTAATAAATTTCCTTTCAACTCGGAGTTGCTACAGCATGCAGAAGTTGCTCAACTATCCAACATTGAAAATGCCTCATTTTCTAGTAAAAAATATTTTATTGAAAAATATTCTGTTTTAAGGAGTAGAACAACTGATGAAATGATTGATTCATTGCAAGTAGAATTCAGCAAACTTCAAGTTTTGGATATTCCTGAAAGCGTAAGCAGCAAAGAGCATATTGATACACAGTGGTTTGCAGTAGGTGAATTGAAAAATTTCACTGGTGAACTTGAATTCAAGAACATTTCTGAGGTCATGTTAGCAATTTTGACTATTCCACACAGTAACTCAGAATGTGAGAGGATCTTCAGCCAATTAAAGAAAAACAAAACCGATTTCAGATCTACTATGTCAAATGACACTTTAGAGAACTTATTAGTATTAAAATCTTTACAAAATGCTAAATGCTATGAGCAGGTCTTCGATAATAATTTTCTAAAAAAAGCAAAATCTTGTTCAACAGCATTTGTTAATACAAAATAATAAAAATATATTTATTGATATAAATAAATAATTTCTTTGTTTATTTTCACATTTAAAAAAATCTGCATATTTATAGTGTATGTTATCTCTTCACTGAAAAAAGTGCGCTATGTCGTGTTAGGACTACAGATTTTCCACCTTAGCAAATTGGCACCTATGACATGGAATTAATTTGTTTTTGGACCAAAGGTAATCAGTGACACAGATTCAAAATTAGCAGAAATTATGTTTATTGTATGAACAACATGACAAGTACATTGATGAACTAAAACCGAAACTACCAACTATGGTCATAACGTAACATATGAGTATTGCCGCAAAGGCAAAACCACCACCGTCAATGTTGCCAATAGAACAAAATTGTTTCACAGAATTAACTCCCTCTAATTCTGCTGTTACATACTAAAAATTAAAGACTCTTAATTTACACATAACAAAAATATGTGATCTACTCATAGCAAAAATACAATTAAAAAAAATATATCAGTTTAGGTTCACCAAGACCGTTTATCACACAGAACATAATTTGACACTCATAATGTGAATTCAAAACCCCATACATGTTGATGACCCTGAAAATTCATAACAATATTAACATTTATTAGTACTAATCTATGCTTTATGAAAATTAATACACCTACTTGCTTGTGAACTGCTATATTTTTTACACCAAGTGTATTAAATTTTAAAAAAGTGTCATAAATTTTTATTTTGGGTATGCATTTATTTTTAATACACTTAATAATTTTACAGAAAATTATGTTTACAGTACCATGACCGAAAATTCTATAATCAGCATATTTCTTGATCCTGATTGATGTAGTTTTGAAAGAGTACTGTGTTTTGCATTTTATGCTTAACTTAAAATGCTTGTAAAGAACCGCCCATTTTATAATGCTGTGTTCTATGAACTTCTGTACGTAAAGGAATGGACATAAAGCTAAGCAAAATCTGCTACAGAGTAATATACAATTGATATAATCTTGATAAATGTTATATAAACTTCGTTCAGAAAACAGAAATGTATTTGACATTTTTTATAATTTTAAACTGTTTTTAACACTTACCAACAAGGTTGAAAAGTGTTTATGATTTCAGTTTGTGTGTCTGTCCGCCTATCTGTGCTCTAACTCCCGTAAATATGCATCAATTTCAACGGAATTTTTATATGTCTTATCTACTGTACCATGTACCCTATTGAAAATGGTCTCTGTAGCATTTATAGTTTTTCTACAGGAGCACTCAAAGTATTCCCAATACATTGCGCTGTATGGGAAGTTATTCTTTAAAGCATATCATCCTTTCTATATAGTTACACTGATCCCTGACTCCAAGATAAAACTCATTTCCGACATTACTGCAAAAAGATTATGAACTTAAGCACTAAAAAGCCTAATAACATCTACACCGTTTGTACAATCCACTTGAAATTTTTCATAAATATGTATATTGAAAACAATCTACGCTACTTTAAAAATCGGAAAATCCACCCCCTTCCCTCATTTTTAAGGGATTTTTTTGCTATTTTCAGCTCTATTTTATTTCCGAGAGTAAAAAAAATTAATCATTTGTGTGACAAAATTAGCTATTGCAGCTGAGAATGACGTCATATTGATATCACTATTATCAGGATTTTTTCAGATTTTAGCATTTATTATTTTTTTTTTTTTTCACTTCCTCGGATTATGAAGGGATATAATAGGCGTGGACACTCTCCATATCTGCTTTCAAAATTTTTGGAGCCCAAACTAAATTATATAATGTAAACATTGGAAATTTGGTAATTAGCAGCGATCCTAGCAGTAAAGGAATAAAACATTTCCTGTGCTGACTGCTAATGAGTTTTATATGCCTTAATTTTGCAATCTAGCATGTGAACGAGATTATGAATGCCAGCACTAAATTTTAATTATTTTTTTCACCTTTGGTTACGTGGTTGCCTTATTAACAAATGAATAAAAAAAGGGGGAGGAAAAGTTCTATCTTTGAGATTATTAAAATATTGAGTTTATACTTGTCAGCAAAAAAATGTTTTCATCTGCAATGGTGTATATTTACACTAGAAAATAACTTTGAATTCATTACTGATTTTTTATATAACATGAATTTAAATTTTTAATAGGAGTTTGGGTTTAGCAACAATTTGAAATTGTGTTAAAATTTATCGACACTTGAAATAAATGTAAATACTGTTTGTTTGAGAGTAATTATCATTATAAATAACACTTTTTAAAAATTGTCTTCTTTTCAATGGCTACACCAGCAGTTACCGAGTGAGGTGTTGCACCATCAATATGCAACAATGGCATTATTCCACTTTCTGAGGAAAGTGTCTGCTCCTAAAGATTTAACTTCGTGCTTGTTATGTTCCCAGCGAAATGAAATCGTTCTCATTCAAATACGGAAACTGTCCGCACGTTCCCAGAAGAGCATGAAATTCGATTTGGATCTATAATAAAAATTGAATATGAAGTTCTTTATTTTAGGTCAACGAATATTAAAATACATTGAGTGTACACATGCTTTTCTCAAATGTTTTTTCAAGCAGCCATTGTAATTGCCTCTACAGTGGACTTCTAATTTTAGATATATTCTACTATTTGAAGTGAAACAAAATTGTATGTTATTAAGGATTACAAAATGAAGCTTTACATTGAAAATAATGTTTGTATCGTTAATAATTCTTCTGGAGGAGCTCTCAAAATAATTCCAATGCAATACGGTCAATAGCAGTTTAGAGACAGGCATCCATTTAAAGTATATAGTACAGTGGAACCCCGATCTATCGTTCCCGCATTCATTGTTTTCCCGTATTGATTGTTTTATTTCTATAGTTCCTGCACAAACTGTATTCAAATAACGTAAACAAAACCCGCATGTATCGTTCGTCAAAAATTCGCTTTTCCGTGTTCATCGTTGTAAAATGTTTCTTCTGACCGAAATGAAATTGACGATCAAGTGGATCTATGGCTTACAAATCTAATTACTTCCTGGTATATCTTGGAGTGATGATGGTATAGGTGAAGAGTTCTTACATCTAGCAGGGATGAGTATGACGTGAAATGCAGTGATTATATTTCCATTGAATTAGAAGTAGCAACGTGTGGTATCCTAAGAATGAAAAAAATGTGACACAAAAAAGGAAAATAATTGCTAAGAAGCTGAGAATTCATGCCAATAAAACTGAGCCAATACTAGTGCCAGTTTATCCTGCAACAACGGTATTTAAAATTGTATTACTTTTATATACAAACATGAATACACATTAAAAGACAAAAAAAAAAATTTGTAAATCTTGAAAACTTTGTTTAATTAAAAGATTAATGAAAGACCCAGTGTAAAATTACTGATTTTTTTAAAATAAGTATCCCTTAATTTCTACACGACTTCAATTTGTTTCTTTTACAGTTTGGTGACAAATATAGTATTTTTGGTATACTGTATACATTGTGTATATTCATAAATACTGTTTTCTTCGTATTTTGACTATAACCCGCATTCTTCGTTTTCCTGCATGCATCGTTTTTTACTACGCACCCCTTAAAAAACGATAGATCGAGGTTCTACTGTAATACTATTCTAAAAATCTGTGGGAGGGAGGTTGTGTTGAGGAAAATCAATTAACGCAGTGGAATCCAAAACGTGTTCTAACGGATTTACATGGAACAAAATTGAAAACTTCTGATTTTTTAGCTAATGGAAAATTAATTTTTGACTGCTAACCCATAAAAGAATAAATTTCTTGCTCTCTGTGTTCATGCGACACCGTTATGTTGTCTAAGAGAAATATTTATATTTTGAACATACCAAAAAGTTTGATAGGTGTTAATGATTGTTTGCCCGTTCCATTGTCCTCCCATCCAGTGTTCTAACTGCCGTAAAATATACATCAATTTGTGCAAAATTTATGCTTTTCTATGTCTAGAACCATGTACCCTATTAAGAACGGTGTAAGTAGTATTTATAGTTCTTTTACAGGAGAGGGGAAAAAAAATCCAATACATTGCACTCTATGGGAAGTCATTCTTGAAAATGTGTTTTCAAGATATTCGTTTTTTTGAAAGAAAACAAAATTGGCTTGCATATTATTAAGGTTCTCAAAATAATGCTCTCCATTGAAAGTAGTGTCTGCATTATTAATAGTTCTTCTACTGGAACACTCAAAAGAATTCCAATATATTACAATTTGTGGCATTTGAGAGATACTAATACATTTCTAGCATGAGATGAGTATAAAATTCTAAGATTCTTCTATTAAACAATGGAAAAAATTTCAAAAAGTCTTTTACTGAGTCTCATAAAATTGCATCTATAGTGATGACACAACATTATTTTATTTTCAAAATCTCGCAAGATTTAAGAAAAATAGATCGCCAAATTTGGCACAAAACATTGTGTTGGAAAGTGTTTTATAATCGATGCGTTTTGCATGATTTATCTTTCTAATGTAGCATTACAATTAAATTTGTTTAGAAGATTTCAGTTTTATTAATATTTCAGTCTGTTTAGATTGTTAAAGTGGGCATTTTTTTTTAATACCACAATAAAGGTAACTATTTTGTGACTTGAAGGATACTATCAGTTTACTATTCTGTACCCTGAAGACTACTAAATAAACTATTTGCGGCTGTGCCATGTTCAATTCTGTGGCTGTGACATATTTTATGTAAAAGCCACAATGCTTTTTTTTGTCAATAAGTGAAAAACATCAGATGTAAAAATGGTTAATATTTTTACTTTTTTAAGTAAAACCTATTCAAATTTTGAAATTTTTCTTGAATTTTTAAAACTTTTGTAGCAACCCTAAAACTCACTTTAGAAGTCTGAAATTGTAATGAAAGTATTTTCTTAAGGTATAGAACAAAAATGAGAGGTTGACCTATGAGCATTTCAAAAGTTAAGGGCCACCCAAATGTATATTTAAAAAAGTATTTTATGTTTTCTGAGTAAAGAAAAGTTATTTCTGAATCCAGAATAAATACTGCATTTGGTGTATGAAATATTTATTCTAAATATACTGCATGTGTATATAATATATACTGCATGTGTTTGTATTATGTACAGTCAATATTGGTTATATGGTCACACACATATAAGGTCACCCCACTTAAATGGGCCCATTTTTAATGCCCCATTTCACTCAGTAGGGAATATGTGTTAACCCTTTCCGGCGCAAGAACTTTTATTGTATTTTCTCGTTTATGCAGATGCCTGGAGTAATAGTTAAATTTCTGATGTCAATTTAATGAAGCATGGATAATTTTTCTGTAAAATATCTATAACATTTTTATAAATATCATGACATTTTACCTCCTAATATCATTTTGTGCAAATTTCATTATTATCTGGTAAATAAACATAGGAAAATTGACTAATGCTTCTGAAATTTGTCATGTACACCATAAGTAGGTGGCTGGAAATGTCTAGCCACCGTCCGTGAAAGGGTTAAAACTACCATCTATGCCGGGTGTTTCAAAATAGGTGTTACAGCGATTATCTGTTAAACCGTTAGTGATAGAAACATGCTTTCAAATAGAAAAGCTCATGAAATATAAAGAGGATTTCAGAAACAGCAATTTTTTTACTAGGGACTGTATACATATTAAAATGCTAAATTTAATTTTCATACAGTGCCTGTCCCTCCATTCCTATCACTTATATTAAAAAAAATGTTGCTCTTTGTCTAAGAAAATTTATACACAAAAAAAAACGTGTCTTTAAGTGAAATAGTTAGCGAGAAAAATAATTTTGAAAATGATGACTTACACCACTTTACCTAATGTTTTGGCATCAGTTTTTCCAGCGAAAAGAATCTTTACTTTAGGGGACCAACTATGAATTGATAAAAGATAAATAACAGATGCAGTTTTATTTAAAATGATCGGTACTGCTTTATGAAGTTAGCGATAATTTAGTCTTTCAGGGAGGGTCATCCACTACACTAGGTTACTATGGTGTGGTAACTTTGTTTAGAAACTGCCAAACATGCATTACAAGAAAATTCTAGCTAAATTAGGATTTGAGGAGTCAAGTGTCTATCGAGTGACTATTAACATAAATTAATGTTAGTTGAAAAGTGATTACATTTTTCTCACTTTTGAGACATCCCCCTAGTGCTTGGCGACAAATGCCAAAATTTCCAAATTGCAATATCTCGGAAACTATTCCAGTTAGAGACATAGAATTTTTTTAATTAATCTTCTTAGACAAAGAGCAACATTTTCCTAAATCTAAGTGATAGGGAAGGAGGGACCAAATAAAAATTAAATTTCGTATTTTAATATATATACAGCCCCTAGTCAAAAGATTGCCATATCTGAAAGCTACTCTTAATTTGACTAAGTTTTCTAATTGAAAGTATGTTTCTATCGTTTACAGTTTAAAAGATAATTGCTGGGACATCTATTTTGAAACACCCGGTATAATCATTTCTTTTTTTATGGGATATATGGTCTCTTTGAAAATTGAAATAAACACATTTTTGTTTCCCGTTCAACTTTGAAATATTTTTTTCTAGGGGTCAAAATTGCTTTTATCTTTTATGTTTGACAGGTTAATCCTTTTCAACTGACCAGTTGCATAATGAAACCACAGTTATTTTTTCATGTGTCCATTGTGATCAATCTTGCCAACTGTTGAAAGGAATTGTGAAGCAGGATTTGTATAAACCTTTGGGACCACATACACCTAATTGTTGCAGATTGTAGGACTTTTGTGCATCAAAAATATAAGGTGGGAATATTATTATCTCACAGAATCTTAATTTTTGTTTCTTAGATCGCATGTGTACCCTTTCTTTTCTTTTGAAAGCATTGCTTCTAGGAAAAGAAATGCTACACTAATAACCCTACTGAAAACTGGTTTCATCCTTACATGTGGAGTTGAGGGTCTTATTTCATTTCAACCGTTCATCTCGAGAAAACAGAACATGCAGCTTTCCCATATGGCATGCAAAGGGAAAAATCTGTCTTTTGGAGACAAAAATGAATTGATCGAAAAATTTAAAATTTCCAAACTTTCAAAAGCAGCTTCCACAAAAGCTCACTCTATACCCCGAACAACTTTGAACACCATCTTAGCAGCATGTTCATCAGATGCCAGTGTTATTGATCAGAAAAGAAAAAAGCAGTGGCTTCATGCTATGAGAATGTGGAAAAGTCTCTTCTAACATGGAGTAGATTCACTAGATTCCAAAATGTTCCTATATCATAGAATATTTCGAAAGAACAGTCAAATGTTGTAATTTGTCACTGAACTAGGCAAGTTAAACTGCATTCCCTGTAATGGCTGGCTACAGTAATTTAATTTACAAAATAACTTAGCACCTTTAAAAAACAGTGTGGTGAAGCTTCTGATTTCAACAAGAGTTTGTTAAAAGAATGGAAAGAATTGTTGTTGAGTGGCTTCCTTAAAAGGCTCTTCTAATATGGATTAGATTTGCTAGATCTCAAAATGTTCCTATATCATAGAATATTTTGTAAGAAAAGTCATTGGAATTTGCCACTGAACTAGGTGAGTTAAACTTCACTGTTAGTAAAGGCTGGCTACAATGACTTAATTTACAAAATAACTTAGCCTTTAAAAACTGTGTGCCGAAGCTGCTGATTTCAAGACTTCGACTTCTTAAAAGAATCGAAAGAATTGGTGTTGGGTGACGTCCTTAAAAATATGATCCTGGGAATGTTTTCTATGTGGATGAATGAAAAACTTTTTCTGTATCTTGCCAGACAAAACCCTCTGTTTCAAGGATGAAAAATGTGTAGGCAGAAAGAAAAGCAAACCTTGGTTAACCATGCTTTTAGGAGCAAGCATGAATGGATCGAAGAAATTGATTCCCGTAGCCATTGGAAAATATTTCCAGCCTTGGGGCATGAAAATTGTAAATCTTTACCTCTTGTCTATGAAGCCAATAAAAAGAAAAAGCATGGATGATGACGGATATTTGGGGGAAAACAGTAAGGCAATGGAATCAACAATTTTCAAGACAGATGAGGAAAGTTGCAGACAACTCTACTGCTCACTACATTATTGATGACTTGAAATTTATTGAACTCATTTTTTTAAGACCAAATAGCACACGTATGTCACAATTCTTAGACCAAGGTAAGGTATAATCCAAAATTTCATAGTCTGTTACTACCAAAAACTTCTTTATTTAAATTTCAAGTGTCAGTGTTGAATGACATCTTTCACATTGATCAAAGTAGAAAAATGGTTTCCAAAGCATCTATGGAAAACTGCTCTCAACATGCTGAATTAACTATTAGTCTTACAGTGACATTATTGGATGGTATTACTCTCTCTGATTATGCACTTAATCTGCAGAATTGTGTTCGTGCAATAACTGTCTAACACAGGCAGCAATGTCTCTACTAGCAGTGAACCTTCCGTACCTGAAATTGTTTCTTAAGTTTTAAATTTGAACACTGAAGGAATCAAAAACAAGGATGAAATCGAATGCAAAGGGGAGCAGTTACTTCAACGGAAGCACTCAAAGCTGTAAATGTTGAAAGATATATATTTTTTTTTGCAAATGTTGAAACTGCAGATGAACATTTAAAAAGCTTTCAGGATTTAGAGAAAGCTATGTTTATGGTGAATAACAGAAAATAGAAACAATCTTTTATAACAGAATATTTTAAACTAGCCACCAGGGTGGCCAGCTTCGCAGCCTTATACCTTATTGTTCTTTATGCAAAATGTGGCAACCTAGGTAATCTGTGTTCATGTGATAATATTATGTGATGAGCCAACATTAGGATTCAGAAACACTCTAAGCTGGCGATTTTTTATGTCACATTGCAGGGACTTAAACTCATTGAACTATTAAACTATTGAACTCATTTCAACTAATATAATGTTTTTTTTTTTTTTTCTTTTAACAGTACTTTGTCATTAAATATATTGCTTGACTACTACTTAACTCACTGCTTGGAGCTCTTTAAAAATTGCCAGATAAAATACTGAAGTTCTTTTTACAAAAATTAATTTTATCAATAAATTGGTATGAATACATTAAATGGGTTGATTCTTATTTTAGTTTCTTTCTTAGCCAAGTAATTGATAGTAGCTCAGAATGTGGCAACTTTTTACATACAAGATCAATAGGTGATCTTCTTTGTAATACTTGGTCAGGGGTCGATCCAGGAATTTTTTCTAAGGTCCCATTTTCGTAAAACTGTTTATTTTTGTGAATTTCAATAACTATTTTCGAGAATTTAAACACATATTTTTGTGAATTTTCATACCAATTTTTGTAAAATTCACTTTTTTCTTAAAATAATATTTACAAAATAAATTAAAATGTATGGTAAAATGCCAAAAAAGGGTTGTTTCAATCGATTATAATTTTGTTAAGGGACCGTTTTAATTGATTGAATTTTGTGAAGGGGCTGTAAAATGGGCCTAAATTTCACCTGCATCGATCCCTGTTGGTGTAATACCTTAGTGAGGCTAAGATGCAGAAGTAGTGCCAAGTTTGGGGAGGGCGGAGGTTCTCGAAAATATGCTACCGCTGGTACTTTGGGAGGCCCAAAAAACACAGGCCAAGCCATCTCTGTAGAGCCCCTCTTTGAAATTATGTGTCGTAAAAAAAATTAGTTATTTATTCAAAAAAATTGAAGAAATTCTACTTACAATGAAATGTTTAATTCAGTGAGTACACACGTGAGTTGCTGAACACACAGCATGTAGTTCTCCATGTTATCGTTAATTGTAAATATTTTTTTTAAATACAACTGTTTCTTATATTTCAACCAGTAACGAATTACAAAATATTAATTGCATGACATCATATGAAACTCTTCATCTACACACTTAAAAATATTGGATTGAATGCTTTAATTTCAAACCTCATTAATTCGTTTTTAGATTAGAACAGAATATTCAAAAGATGTTTTCATTCAAACTGTCACGCATGATAATTAAATTAACATAAAACAATGATAAATTTAGCTGTTGTCATTCATCAGTGCATCAATACCGGCGATTTTGGTGCTGCATTTATGGGAAAACTCATTAAGAACTATGTGGTTACATCAGATAAAGTAGTCAACCAGGCATCGGACCACCTTGGTACTGCATGTGTTAGTGTATTATGTAAGTAGATAATGCTTATGAATATGTTAAGTTTAAATTTTTTAACATTGTTATTGCAGATTTTGTTTTTTTAGTTTTATAAAGTTTAAGTATTTACTTATGCGTCTTTTCTGGCTGGTAAACATAATTATGGTATGTACTGTCTCTAAAACAGATTTTTGTTTTGATGATTTTTCTAAATGACCCGCTATATGTCTCTACCTATAAGGTCAGATTTTCAAAGGCCACTGCACTGACCATATAACCAATATTGACTGTATGTACTTTTCAATTACACCTATTATATGTATATCCATACTGGCTTTCAAATTAAAACTTTAACTTTCAGTGGTTTCCCTATGAAGCCACATACATTCACTTCCAAAAGTTAAGCATGGAGCGGTAAAATGAGAAAAAAATGGACAAGTACTTCTTTGATTGACATGAAATGCTGTAAGTAGCTCTATGTTTATTCATGAAACAAAACAAAGAATTATATACAAAAATAAAAAATATTGAATAGTCATAAATTGTAAGATGACACCATATTTGCATCATTAACAAAATGATGTTTAAATGCAAAACAAACAATAAAAATTGATGAGGGACAACTGCTGCAGTATACAGTTTCACAATAGGGTCTTGGACTCTATCTCGTCATCACAGAACTTTACCTGTAGTGTCACAGAACTTTACCTATACAGCCATCACAGAACTTTACCTGTAGATGTGCAGGTTTGGTGCGATATCCCAATAAAATCCCTGTCCAGACCTGTTGCCTCCCCTGCAGAATGCGAAATGTTCTCGGGTTGATTTGTCAGCCTTGTTCCCTCCAGACCCTTGCACGCACTTATCATTGGGTTGTAGGGCAAATCTGGACTGATCTGTTAACATAGCATTGCCCCAATGAGACACAGTCAAATTCAAACTCTGGCGGCACCATTTTAACTGTGCCCCTGTGGATTGGATGGCTAAAGAAACACAAACTTGTGGTACCCGGGAGACAGACCATTCATGGGTAGCCTTTGACGAAGAATAGTGGCAGATGTCTTCTACAAATGGCCACTGCAACCATAAATGTCACGCGTGTGGAGTTCGATCTTCGATTCTGCTTGGCTACAACAGTGACAAAACAATCTTCCACAGGGGTCATAACCCTTGGACGACTGGCTACAGGTCTTTGGACAACTATTTGGTTGGTTTGGAATTTTTTCCATGATCCTGAAATGACGGAATGATGGACACTGAAAAAAAAGAGAAACATCTGTGATAAGCTGTCCTGCTCAATGCATCCGACACCTGGTCACTGCTCAGAATCTTCCATTTGTCTTCTGGAAGCTATAGAAACTCGTCTAGCTTGGGAAAAAAATCGTATGATTGTTCTAAACACCTTTCATCAGCACTTGGATGTAAATTCTGTAACCCTTCACAATGGCGGCTTTCAGTGGCAGTTCGTCATTAAGGGCCAGAGGGGCCTGGCCCCAACGACTAACCACCGTCTAAATCAAAGTATCTTCCTATTATGTAAGACAGTTCTTTCAATAATTTACCTTCATTAAAAAAATGAATGCATTTTAATACTATCCATTTAAAAAAAGCACTTAAAAAAGCGATAGTTATACGATTTCCCCCAAGCCATGCATGGGCCATGGGCTGGCTTGCCCTAAATTTGGCGTAATTTCTCTGTTGACCGGGTTGACATATTTGGCATTGAGCCAAAAGCCATATTGACGCGGAATTAACTTGGCTTCCAAACGGCTTATTTGGCGCTGTCTTTGGGGCCCAGATCTTCGAGCCCTCGCATATCATCTAAAAATTATGAATAAGCAGCTATAAACATAAATATTAAATAGTTAAAAGTGGCTTTTTGTTTCTCTCTATTCTAAAAAAAAGTAAAGGCCACTGTCGCTGTCAAAGCTTGTGGACCTATCTCCTCCTAAACCGTAGGCATTTGAGTTTCGACTAAGGTGCCCACAGATTCGAAAAATTCCAAGGAACCTGCTAAGCTGATTTAAATTTCGAAAATCGAATTATTTTAGAAGATATTAATAAAAAACTGAAACAATAAACCGAATGGTTGCCAGATTTGGCATAAAATCATTCATTCCTTTGCAACAAAGCGTTTCCAAGTATCTAGAATCGCGTGAAATTTGCAAACATGAGTTAGAATTATGCCCATTTTACGCCAAAATAAAAACTGTATGAAATATGTAACTCAAAATGTGTTACACAAAGTTGACAATTTTCAAATAGTAAGTTCGCTTAGACAACAGGAGTTTAGAATTAGCGATTATTCGTTTTTCCAAAACAGAATAACTAATATCTTGAAAATGAAAAATAATTAAAATGCAGATTATTTTAAAGCCGGTTCTCGTCCAGCTGGATTATTTGCTACCAGTAGAAATATTTGGCGGCGTTAACTATGCCATTATAGCAGTTATAGTACACTTTGGATATTTGCTAGCACGACGAGCTGGTATAATTTGTGGTGTTAAGTACGCCAATCTGCAAACGATTATGTAAATGAAAATATGGATAACAGTTTTCCGGTACAAATAATGAAAAATCGCCATGGGTGGCAAATTTGCACGGTGTCCAATAGGTTTTACATTATTAAAAATACAGCTGAAACATATGTTCTGATTTTATTACGCTTTAGCTCCTAATTAATATAACTTTTGAATGACAACATTAAATAACATTGTGTTTCTGAGGAGTGTAAATATTTTTTCCAGCGATTATAAGCGGAGTCCGCACTCCAGGTGGAGTATAGCTCAGGACCCGTACAACACGGATTCCCATAAAATATCTTCCGTATTATGAGGGGTAGGGGGTCTACTGTAGTGTGAAGTTTAAATTTTTATGTACCAATGAAGATGCCAGAACCAAGCAGTGTGTAGCTTAGCTCAGTAACATTCTATCTGATCCAATCTTTGGGTTTTGTGTGTTGAAATTATGTCTTTTTTACGAATAAGCCTGATTAGGGCCGAATGCCTCATACGAAAAGCGAGCGAGTCTGGGGGCCTTGGCCCCTAGTAGTAATAAAGTAAACTTTTCAATTTAACATAGTTCGGTAAAAAATAGCAGATGTTGTATAGTAATTTTGATAATCATTTGTCATTTGAGAAATTTGAAATACTTGCCCTTTGTGCACGTGGGGATAGGTTTGTTGTATTGTTTTTGGGGGATAATGTTTTTACAAATCAAATGCAGTAATTTTTATTTTAGATGTTTTAACCATTAATTATTTATTTTCTAATGCTTGTAATTAACTTGGAAGTTTAATTTAAATACCTTTTGTCAGGAGATACAATGGTCTGGGTGACTCTTCTTCTATAGCTCAATAGCTTGTCTCTTTAAATTACTACTAATTACCCCTTTTTTTTGTTGGGACTTTCTAAATAATGACCTTTTCTTTAAATTAATTCTGCCTTTGTTTGCCCTGTCTCCGGAGGTGTAAATTTAATTATCAAGTAAATTCTGTCGATTTTCTGCTGACTATTATGTTTCCCTCAATAGCCTAACTCATTTCTTGCAATATCTCTTGTTCATGTCCGGTTTGTAATTATTTTTACTCTCTTCTAATTTAATTTTTTACTCCAAATTTTACCCAGGGTTGTCTCGGACGATTAGCTATCTCCCGCTAAAATTTTAGGAAATTTAATAACGTTTTTAATGCCTTTTTGATCAATTAAGTTTTTTTCCCATTTCAAGATGGCCGTTCTTGCCTGCGTTTCTTCTCGGCCAAGTTCGTTTCTTTCCCGCGTGTAGAAGTCGCTGGCCGCCATTTTTTCTTTCCTCTCTTCCTTCCCCCGACAATCGAATGTTCTCGAAGTTTCCCGGCTGAGATGGCGCGCTCTGATTGGTCCCCGTGGTCGGCGTCTCGGTGAAGCTCCTCACGCAAGGGGCAGAAAGCGTCATTCTGAGAGCTGACGTGGTGCTGCTAGGACGAATTGACTTTCGGAGTCTACGCTCGCAGACTAGAGGTCCAGCCCGGCATTATTGTTGTCGCGCAGCGGAAGTTCACGATGTGATTGCTAGCACATAGGCCAGAGGGCCAGCTAATCATAGATCACCGTATAAATTTTTTTTTGTTTTTTTTTTTTTTTGTGAGTAAGCTCCCGGTGGCCCTACTACATTTATAACATGTTCGGGCTTTTGGCCGACTGCCTCTATTTGGCCACCTTGCCGATGCGTCACCGTCACCGCCAATATGCTTACCCTCCCTTTTGATGTTGAATTGGGCTTAAGGCCCCCACACCCTGTTTTGACGGAGATCAATTACCAGTTTCGACGTCCTGTTTCAATCGCCTACACTGTGTTCATCATCCCCCAAACCGGGAGCCGCTAGTGCAACATAGTATGCTCCGAGTGGACCGCGAGATCTCCGACGCCTGATTGTGCCGGCCGTGAGTCCGCGTTCCCTTCCAAGGAGAGACCAAGATGCCGGCTCCGGGAGCCACCAGTGTCCGACCGTCAGTTCCCTGAAACACCGAGACCAGGCCTGCCATTGGATCCATGGGTGAGATCGCTCTGATTCTTTTTCCTCTATCATCCTTATGCTAAAATTCTCCACGATAAGCTGGATCAGCGTCATCATGCTTCAAACCGTGCTAGAACTATCTTTTTTAGGAACTTGTTACGTTTAATGGGGGGGGGGGGATTTAAAACAAGATGGTAAAGCTAAATGTCTCTTCTCTTCAAGTAGTAACCTGTGGTATAACTTACCAATAACGCCATGTTTAAAATTTTTTTGTTAAATGATAATTGTTGATGCTGTGTTTCCTTTTTCTTACCTAGTAAATTTTGGAGGGTCATAAAATCTGTTTTATTTACTTGCTTTGCCAATGCTAATCTCTGTAATTACTTGTTTGAGTTGTTCTGCATATCAGTGAATTTGCTGCACCCTTTGGTGTCAAAATTGCATAGTTCCTTTTTTTTATTTATTTTGTTAACTATTTAAGCTCGTTTGTTGAAATGTAAAAGTGGGGTTTCAAGTAACAGTTAAGGATTTTGTGTGGGATTTTTATTAGATGCCCTGTGTGGCTCGGAGAAGGTGGGGACTTGTTTGCCCAAATTTTTCTTTACTATTTTGATAGGATAATTTTTTTTTTGCTGCAGCAAAGCCTTTTAACTTAGATTTTGGATCCCAATCGTGCTACTTTTGTCATGACAATTTTAATTAAGCATTACCTTTTATTTTTATTTTTTTACTTTTCAATTTACAAGGGCTAATAATGGGAAATTAAAGCACTCTAATATCTTTGTTTTTTTGTGCATTACTAGCACGCGGTGTAATACCCCTGTGCAGTGTTTTATTTACTTTTATTTCTAAAAATACTGATGTCGTGAGGCCACTAGTTGTTTACTCATATTTGTTGAATAAAATTTGTATTTTGGTGATCTAATGCAATGTCTCTGTGTTTATTTTACCACATTTTTAACACACACTTCAGGCAAGGCTGAGAACATTGGGTTATTTAACAAATTACTGCTGTCACAACGCATGGTCAATTCTTAATTCTGTTTTGGTAACTTGCTTAATTTAAAATCTAAATTTTAACCTAGCTAAACTAATTTTCACGGCAGTAGTAGCAAAATACTACAAATGGTGCCGTGACCTCTCCTTGCCAATCTTGTGTGTGTTGAATAAGGTGAAATGGATATAGAAAATTTTCATTTTTTGATGCATTTACATCTCTCTTTGTAACTGGGGACTGTCTTGAGAAGCACCTTGGGTGGTTAACTTTTATTTTAGGGTGTTTCAATTTTTTTTTAAGTCCCAGTTATGCCCTAGTAGAAGGTGCTAGGGCGGCGGCATTGCCAGGTCCGGCTTTTATCGGCATGCTCCCAACGCTGTCCGGTAGCAATTGCTCAAAATTCTTTCATTCTCTTGCCTTGGTTCAGCCCTTGGCAGCCTGGACGGATGACTAGGCCATGGCAGTCGCAAAGTTGAAAATGGAGGGTGCTGCTCTCCAAATCTACACATCTACCTTAGAGGCAATTGAGGGTCTAACCTTGAAAGAATTCAAGGACCGCTTCATGGCACACTTTGCAGAAGCGGGATCCTTGGCCCAGGACATAGAAAAATTAACGTCCTGTAAGCAACATTTTGGGGAGACAGTGCGTGATTACGCCACTAGGCTGGAAGGAATTGCCCATAAGGCCCTCAAGAATCTCGTAAATTCCTCGGACTCTATACCCCAGAGCTTTTCTCAGGAGATGCTCCTTTCACAATTTAAAGCGGGTCTTCTCCCAAACATTAAGGCCCAGGTCGTTGTTGTAGACCCTAAAACTTTTGTCGAGGCGGTACAGGTCGCGAAACGTGTGGAAGTGGCACTCCAATGCCACCTGTCAGACATAAATGCCGTAACGGCACGCTCCCAGATTGTGGAAGGCGAAGTTTTTTTTCCCATTTCAAGATGGCCGTTCTTGCCTGCGTTTCTTCTCGGCCAAGTTCGTTTCTTTCCCATGTGTAGAAGTCGCTGGCCGCCATTTTTTCTTTCCTCTCTTCCTTCCCCCGACAATCGAACGTTCTCGGAGTTTCCCGGCTGAGATGGCGCGCTCTGATTGGTCCCCGCGGTCAGCGTCTCGGCGAAGCTCCTCACGCAAGGGGCAGAAAGCGTCATTCTGAGAGCTGACGTGGTGCTGCTAAGACGAATTGACTTTCGGAGTCTACGCTCGCAGACTAGAGGTCCAGCCCGGCATTATTGTCGTCGCGCAGCGGAAGTTCACGATGTGATTGCTAGCACATAGGCCAGAGGGCCAGCTAATCATAGATCACCGTATAAATTTTTTTTTTTTTTGTTTTTTTTTTTGTGAGTAAGCTCCCGGTGGCCCTACTACATTTATAACATGTTCGGGTTTTTGGCCGTTTGCCTCTATTTGGCCACCTTGCCGATGCGTCACCGTCACCGCCAATATGCTTCCCCTCCCTTTTGATGTTGAATTGGGCTTAAGGCCCCCACACCCTGTTTTGACGGAGATCAATTACCAGTTTTGACGTCCTGTTTCAATCGCCTACACTGTGTTCATCATCCCCCAAACCGGGAGCCGCTAGTGCTACATAGTATGCTCCGAGTGGACTGCGAGATCTCCGACGCCTGATTGTGCCGGCCATGAGTCCGCGTTCCCTTCCAAGGAGAGACCAAGATGCCGGCTCCGGGAGCCACCAGCGTCCGACCGTCAGTTCCCTGAAACACCGAGACCAGGCCTGCCATTGGATCCGTGGGTGAGATCGCTCTGATTCTTTTTCCTCTATCATCCTTATGCTACAAATTCTCCACGATAAGCTGGATCAGCGTCATCATGCTTCAAACCGTGCTAGAACTATCTTTTTTAGGAACTTGTTACGTTTAATGGGGGGGGGGGATTTAAAACAAGATGGTAAAGCTAAATGTCTCTTCTCTTCAAGTAGTAACCTGTGGTATAACTTACCAGTAACGCCATGTTTAAAATTTTTTTGTTAAATGATAATTGTTGATGCTGTGTTTCCTTTTTCTTACCTAGTAAATTTTGGAGGGTCATAAAATCTGTTTTATTTACTTGCTTTGCCAATGCTAATCTCTGTAATTACTTGTTTGAGTTGTTCTGCATATCAGTGAATTTGCTGCACCCTTTGGTGTCAAAATTGCATAGTTCCTTTTTTTTATTTATTTTGTTAACTATTTAAGCTCGTTTGTTGGAATGTAAAAGTGGGGTTTCAAGTAACAGTTAAGGATTTTGTGTGGGATTTTTATTAGATGCCCTGTGTGGCTCGGAGAAGGTGGGGACTTGTTTGCCCAAATTTTTCTTTACTATTTTGATAGGATAATTTTTTTTTTTTTGCTGCAGCAAAGCCTTTTAACTTAGATTTTGGATCCCAATCGTGCTACTTTTGTCATGACAATTTTAATTAAGCATTACCTTTTATTTTTTTTTTTACTTTTCAATTTACAAGGGCTAATAATGGGAAATTAAAGCACTCTAATATCTTTGTTTTTTTGTGCATTACTAGCACGCGCTGTAATACCCCTGCACAGTGTTTTATTTACTTTTATTTCTAAAAATACTGATGTCGTGAGGCCACTAGTTGTTTACTCATATTTGTTGAATAAAATTTGTATTTTGGTGATCTAATGCAATGTCTCTGTGTTTATTTTACCACATTTTTAACACACACTTCAGGCAAGGCTGAGAACATTGGGTTATTTAACAAATTACTGCTGTCACAACGCATGGTCAATTCTTAATTCTGTTTTGGTAACTTGCTTAATTTAAAATCTAAATTTTAACCTAGCTAAACTAATTTTCACGGCAGTAGTAGCAAAATACTACAGGTTGGTCTATTTGTATATATACTTTCGCGATTTTAATGGGCACAATTTTTTTTCGGGCCCCACCACTGAAACAGGTCACGAACCGCCACTGGCAGCTTCTTATAGACTGTCTGTTTTGCATATTTATCGATACAAAACCGTGATTGGATGTTACTTAATATATTTGCATACATCCTTCTAATTTTGCAGCAAATTTCAGCTTCTTTAATTCAGATTGGTTTACAGATATTAACATTTTCCTCTCCATGCTTAACTTTTGGGAGTGTAGTTATATCACTTTCTTTATCAAATGCAAAAAATGCATTAGCATTAGTTAAGTTTCTTAACTCTTTTAGGACTAATAAATTTGATTTACACAAAATGCTTTAATGACAAATTGAACCAATTATTCATTTTTTCTAATACAGAATAACTAATTGTGACTGATTTAAAAAGTGCCATTTTGGCATCAGGTACGATCTGAAAAAAGGCCATCTCCAAGCAGGTGAATCTAAATACTGTGTGTGTTCCAAAATGTTAGCACCTAGTATCTTGAAAATGAAAAATAATTCAAATGCAGATTATAGTAATGCTGGTTAGGTTCAGCTTGGGTATTTGTTACCCACTATCAAGTAGAAATATTTTGTGACTTTAACTATGCCATTATAGAAGTTTTAGTAGAGCTTGGATATTTGCCAGCACGGTGAGATGATATATTTTGTGTTGCTAAATAAGCCAATCTGTAAAGAATCTCTCTATTCTAAAAAAAAAAAGTAACGGCCACTGTCAATAGTTTGTTCTGCTATCTCCTCCGAAACCATAGGGATTTGAGTTTTGACGAAGGTGTCCACGGATTCGGGAAATTCCGAGGAACCTGATAACCTGACTTAAATTTTGAAAATCGAATTATTTTAGAAGATATTAATAAAAAACTGAAATAAACATAATGGTTGCCAGGTTTGGCAACCTTTGCCAGCATAAAATCATTTATTCCTTTGCAACAAAGAAATTCCAAGTATGTACAATCTCGTGACTTCGACAAACATGAAGTAGAATTACACCAATTTTATGCCAAATAAAAAAGTATATGAAATAGATAACACAAAGTGTGTTACACAAAGTTGCCAATTTTCAAATAGTAAGTTCTCTTGGATAACAAGAGTTTAAGATTACTGATTATTCACTATTCCAAAACAGAATAACTAATTGTAACTGATTTAAAAAGTGTCATTTTGGCATCAGGTATGATCTCGCCAAAGCCTGTCTCTCCAAGCAGGGTGATATAAACAGCGCGTTCCAGAATGTTAGCACCCAGTATCTTGAAAATGAAAAATAATTTAAATGCAGATTATTTTAAAGTCAGTTAGATTCAGCTTGGGTATTTGCTACCAGTAGAAATATTTTGCGGTGTTAACTGTGTTATTATTGCCGTTATAGTACAGCTTGGATATTTGCCAGTGTGCCGAGATGATATATTTCGTGGTGCTAAATATGGCAATCTGGAAAGGATTATGTATATGAATATATGGATAATGGTTTTCCTGGTAACGTTACATGAGCAGTCATTATCAGTTACGAGCTTGTGTAAATTGACAAATAATGAATAGTCGCCATTAGTGGCAAGCTATTGTAGCCATTCTGTAGTTTTTATCAAAGAAACATATGAAGTACTGTTTTCTTAGAACTAATTATTAACTATATATATATATATATACGTAAGTCACCAAATTATGAAAAATTGCCGTGGATGGCAAATACACAAGGTGTTCCATAGGTTTTACATAATTAAAGATTGTGTGAAGTTTAAATTTTGATGTTCCAAGGAACATGCAAGAACCAAGCTATGTGTAGCTCAATAACATTCCATCTCATTCAATCTTTGGGTTCTGTTTGTTGAAGTTATGCCTTTTTTACACCTTATATAGGGGCCGAATGTCTCATATGAAAAGCGAATGTAGCAAGTCTAAGGGCCTTGGCCCCTAGTTATGTATATGAATATATGGATTACTGTTTTCATGGCAACCTTACACTGAGTAATGATTATCATGAACATGTATAAATTCCCAAATAATGAAAAGTTGCCATTGGTAGCAAGATATTTTAGCTGTTCCTTAGTTTTTATCAAAGAAAACATTAAAGCATTTTGAAAGATTAAAATCAAATATGCAGGAAATTCCATAGTTACACTTATAAATTTCAGTACCTCGGTCCTCTGGAAATATATTTCTGCCGCTCTTCCACGGACATCTTCAGTCCTATTCATTCCCAGTGGGAATGGTGTTGTTGTCTGCTTCTCTTCCCTCTTCATGGATCTTCCGCTGTATGACGCCATTCCAGATGTTGTCGATGTTTGCATGTGTCGTATCGTTAATTCTGCCCTCTGTTGTTACAATTTTTAATGATTCGCGAGGTATGCATATGATTTGTTATTGAAGTTAGCTAATTTTTGGATTCCCTTAAAGTCTATTGTAATAAGTTTATTTAAAGCGAGGTGGGATAAAGTGGTGCATTATTTGTTAAATTTGATATCGGTAATGTATTATCGGGCATATGGTATCCGTAATGTAACTGCAAAACCGAACACATTACCGATATCAAATTTAACAAACAATGCACCACTTTATCCCACCTCGCTTTAAATAAACTTATTACAATAGACTTTAAGGGAATCCAAAAATTAGCTAACTTCAATAACAAACCAACGCGTACCTCTGCGAATTATTAGAAATTGTAACAACAGAGGGCAGCATTAACGATACAACACATGCAAACATCGACAACATCTGGAATGGCGTCATACGGCGGAAGATCCATGAAGATGGAAGAGAAGCAGACAACAACGCCATTCCCACCGGGAATGAATAGGACTGAGGATGTCCGTTGAAGAGCGGCAGAAATATACTTCCAGAGGACCGAGCTACTCAAATTTATAAGTGTAACCATTAACGCATTGTTTTTTTAGAAACAGTTATTAACTGTACATGTATGTAACTATCCAAATTATGAAAAACCGCCATGGGTGTCAAATACTCAAGATCTTCGAAAGGTTTTAAACAATTAAAAATAGTGTGAAGTTTAAATTACGAATAAGCTTTATTTGGGCTGAAAGCCTCATGCAAAAAATGAGCTTAGTGAATCTTGGGGCTTGGCTCCTAGTATGTATATGCATATTTATTTAAATTTTTCTTATCTTTTGCAGTGGTATTCTTCATGTTGGAAATGATACATTTGTAATTCATCCATTTTATGGGGGAGATCAATCAGTAAGTCTATCACCATATGTTTTTCACTTATAAGAAATTTAGTCCAGTCAGTAGATACATCTCTCCTTGCAAAAAATAAATAAAGAAATAATAAAGAAATAAAAGGTGCAAGGGGTTTATATATATATATATATATATATATATATATATATATATATGTATATGTATATGTATGTATATATATGTATATGTATATGTATGTATATATATATATATATATATATGTATGTATATATATAATATATAATAGCTTACTTACGTAAAGTGAAATCCCAAGATAATCCAATGAAAAAGTGAAAAAAATATAAAAAAATAAAAAAGTAGATAGCACATGGTGCCAATTAACGAGCTTATTCCGGATAAGTGTTTAGATATAGCCTTTTAAGGCAATGAAAGAGTGGAAAAATTGAATATAAAGCGCCAAATTAGAACTGGTGAGCTTTTAAGCCTAATCACATGTAATCAGAAATAGTCCGAAAATGGAATTAATATTGAAATGGTGTGCTCTATCATCAGGCGCCACCGCACACACATTTCAATTTAATCGAAAAAAACAATAGCTAGGTTTCTGCAAGTTACCTGACCAAAATTAGGGTCCTTTTGTAACTTGGGGGCGCGACCGTAGCTATTAGAAAAAAACAACGAGGAAGTGGACCGACACGAAGATCAAAGCTCAGTAATGGAGGCAGTATTTAGTGCATGTTGCCATCAGAGAAGGCTTAATGCAATCAATAGACATATACATATATGTATGTATATATATATATGTGTGTGTAGGAAGCTGAGCGCAGTTTATAGTCAAATAAATAAACAAACTAATAAAAAAAAATACTTTTTAATCATCGAACAAGCCCTTTTGGCTAATACAGCACTTATGCTATTCACACACTCAAAATCTATAGAACACCCCACTAACTTTTTATATTTTCACGTAGTTAATAATTTTTGTGCATGCAACTTTTTGCTATACATTTTTAGATCATGAAATGTCTCGTTTTAAATAAAACCAGTGAGTTTATTGGAGTCAGTGTTAACCTAATCCCACAAATCGACTGTCCTGCCAGTTCTGTCGTCCTTGACTGAAACTTAAGTAATTTTCCCCAAGACTTCATATACTCGGTGGCACTGGATGTTTTATTTGGACCTTCGTGATTTCCTACCTTTTCTACTTCGTAGCGATCGTTTGGCTTTACAACCGAGACTCTATAAGGTCCGTGATAATTTTCGTTCAGCTTTAAGCCTGAACCCAATTGGGTTCTTTTGATTGCTACTATATCACCTACTTTATACTTCTTTGATTCCTTTCTAGACTTATTAATTGTTTCTTATTTCTTGAATTTTCATGATGGTTTTCCTCGCTTCTTCTCTCATATCTTCTCGTTCTTTCATCATGTAGTTCATATATTCATCTTCTAATAACTCCTTAATTCTCAAGTCATTCTTATCTTTCATTTTAATTCCAATCAATAATTCAAAAGGAGTGAATTTTGTACTTCTTATGGTAGAACTATTGATAGTTCTCTGTACGTCGGCTACGTACTTGTACCACTTTGAACTTTCTTCTTTAGAGAATTTTGACAGGACTGGAATCAAGATGGCATGCACTCTTTTGATCTGTCCTTCGTTCCATCTAGGCAATCCGGTCATTATCTTTATGTGCTCAATACTTTGCACAATATTGTTCAAATTCTTGATATGTGAATGCAGACCCCCCATCTGATATTATTCTTGAAGGATTACCGAATACTACTTGTTGTAGTTTCAGTTTGCCTATGACTTCTTTGGCTGACGTAGACTTAACAGGATAAAACCACGTAAACTTCATGAAAGCATCTGTTACTGTGAAAATATACAGGTATCTTTTGTCTGTAGATGGCAATGAGCCAGTGTGATCAATATGGTAGGTGCTTAAGGGCAAGTTTTCTTTTGAATTCAAAAATTCTCCGGCTTTAACGCATTTTCTATTGTGTAAAATGCAGTCAATACAGTTTGCTATTGTCGTCTTGACTTGTTTTCTCAATTTTGGAATATAGAACTCTTGCTTAACTAATTCTTCTGTTTTGGAGACAGTAAAGTGACCTCTGTTATATATCTTTTTAATGATTTCATTTTGCATTTCTTCGGGTACTACTAGCAACTCTCTTCCATTTTCCTACTTGTATAATGCATTATTTTTTCCAAACATTGGTTTAATGCCTTTTTTTCTGTTTTAATAATTTAATATTAATTTACATTAAGTCATTTTTAGTTTTATTTTAAATTAAATTACTTTTAGAGATTGATAAATAAAAAGTAAATCTCTTTTAAACATTTATAATGAAATAATGTGTTCTTTTGTAGCTTTATATAGGGATGTAACAAATATTCGGTATTCCGCCTATTCAGCTGCTTTGTTCAGCTGATATTTATTTTATAATCAAGTAGTAAGCTTTGAAAATTATAAAAGTGCAACCTTTAATTGCCATGTTTACAAAAAGTAATTATGTCCGAAAACCAATAAATCTAAGTGTAGCTTTCTAAACTGCATATTTATGTCTTAAAGAATATGAGTTATGGATTTTAGCGATGCAATAAAGGATGAAGTAAACTCTTGAATGAGAAGATTTTGTTATACACGTATGATATACCTTTAAAAACAGAAATTTAGGGAAAAAAGTTATGTAAATTCTTTAGTTAATTCTCAGTACAGGGTGTACCCAAAACACTGACCTAGGCTTTTATTCCTTTTATATCTATTTAAATAAAACAAAGTGTAATCTGCCCGTTAGTTTGTCTGCGCCTCGCGTAGCTCTGAAACGGGTGATCGTAGACCTACCAAATTTTGTATAGAAATTCTCCAGGACGTGTTCCGACATACCTCTAAGCAAGTTTTTCGAAATTCGAATTATTTTAGGAGATTTCGATAAAAAATGTGATGCAAAAGGATCATTTTTGCTTTCGCAATTGCAACCCCACAGTGGAAAGAGCAAGGTTTGAGCATATCTAGGTTGCCATATTTGGTAAGTTTATTAAATGTTCAGACTCTTGAAGTAAAAGTAAAAGAATAACGATTTTATTTTGTTTAGATTATTTGTAAGGTTGTTTTTTAATTAAAATATTGTGTGCATGTGAAATCAGAGCAGGAATGAAATGTTTTATTTTTATACTCAAAAGAAAAATAGAATTTGGAAATTTTCCGAGACTAAAAGGTGCAACTTTTTAATTTGGCGAAAAATAGAATGGTTGATGTGCGATTTTGAGATGATTCTAACGCTTGGCGCATTTTATCGTCTGCTTCTTGGGTTATGAATACACCTGAGAATAAGTTTTGGAAATTTTCATTCAGTTGGAATTGTGCATTTTTCTGTGCAGCTTTTCCCCATCTATTTCTAATGTATTACATCCAGAAAAAGAATGTTAGAAATATCAATTTTAATTTTGTTTAATTACACTCATGAATAATGATATACTTTTCAACTTAATGGAATAAGGAAAGAAAATAGGGAAGGCCCATGGATTATAATACGCTTTTACTATATAGCACTTTAGTGTGTATTAAAAATCTGAAAGTGTTTCAGATTTTCTTACTTTTTTTTTTCTTTTTCCTTTTTTGATAAAGGCCAATCCAGAAGCTCTTCAGAATTAATATAGGATGAAAATAATTTGTACCTTTTTGTAGGCTTTTATCATTTAGCCATCTTAATTTTAAATTCCATTCAGAATCTTAGAGATTTCAGTGGCAAGGAAGCCGGTGAGGAACAGAATTCTCTCCGAACAAGATTTATTATGAGGGCAAACCAACTGATCGCCGGAGGCGGCTAGTTGATAATAGATATATACAATAAATTACAAAGTTTGAAAAAAGGTATAGAATTTTATGATATCAATTTAAACTTTCAGAAGATGAAATATAAATAAATACAAAATTTAAATTTTTGTACGGTCCCCATAGAAAACAAATCCCAGTTAGTAAAATGTGCCCTGTGCATTAATTAGTTGATATACAAAATTTCAGCCTTTCATTTAAAAAATGCTCTGAAATATGTTTAAACAAAGTTGGTAAGGAGCTGTATAATACTAATAATAGCAAAAAAGTCTGATATATGCAATCATTGTTTTCTTTCATAATTAGTGTACATCCCTTGAAACGTGATCTCTTCTGGCGTGAATTTTTGACTTGGAGAGCCATTGAAAAGTGGTTTAATTAAGCATGTATTTATTTTCATATCTGAGCCTTTTTTGATGAAGGGCTGAAATTCTGTAAATAACCTAATAATATATGGGGTATATTTTATTAATTTTGAATTTCTTTGTATGGGGACTGTATAAAAATTTAAATTTAGTATTCATTTAAATTAAATCTCCTGAAAATTTTAATTGATACCATAAAATTCTGTACTTTTTTAAGTAGCATTGCAATTTGTATTGTATGTCTATGATCAATATTTAAGGAATAAAGACCTAGGTCAATGTTTTCGGGATATCTTGTATATTTAAACAAGTTTTTATATGCCTTTAACAAACTATCCTTAATTCTAACCTTTTCTAAAGATTATACTACTCATGGAGTATATTAACTTATCTCGTTGATGAAACAGCAATCAGTAAGTAAGGAATTGAAAAATTTGTCCTGAATCATGATTTTATAATTATACATGTATAGTTAGTTCTGTTTTCTGGAGATATTATGATATAATTTACAAGCTAACATTTTAAAACATGGCTGTCGTAATGTTACTGGGAGATTTTTAGTTTTAAAGTCATTTTAGTTAATTTTACGAATTTAAAGCTAAATGTTTTAAATTCTCTAAATCTACAAACATATATTCATGCATTTACATTTTAAAAATTGTGAGTTAATAGATAATTAAACTTATTTTTAATTGTCATTTTGTTCTTATCAGAAAACTCATCCACATGTTATTTACCGCTATTTTTCTGAAACCAAAGAAAAGCACACTTGTGGTGAGTAATTTCTGTTTTATATTTGTTTCAATTCAATGTATTTTTAAATATTTGATTTTGTTGAAAAAGTTTTGCCTAATTTTAGTATAAAAAGTTGCGAATGCTGAGAAATGTTATTCTCTGTTTAAAACAGTCTTCTCTTCTTATTATAGTAAAACTTATAAATATCACTTAAAACACTAGTTTCTTATTTTATCTATTAGTTATAATTAAACTACAAACCCAGACTGTAAATACATGTTAGAAACCCTTAAAAATTTCTCTACTGGCAGATAGCCCTCATGTAGCTTTGCCTCAACAGCAACAAGGCATGAATTGGCATGTAACATTGGGGTTGCAAAATGTTTTCTATTTGCAGAAAATATTTTCAACTATGTGATACCTGCAGGGTGTCCACCTGCGACTAGAAAGGCAACTTTTGCTACTAATTTAAAGATAAGGCGACTTGGGCGACTATTTTGAGTAAAAAATGTCATGTTCATACTATTTGTATTTGTTTCAATTCAATGTATTTTTAAATATTTGATTTTGTTGAAAAAATTGTTGAAAAAGTTTTGGGCTGCTTGTACCTTACTGCAGGCATCTAATTTGAAAATTAGATTTCAGTCTTTGCTAACTCCTTTTCCTTTTCAAAGTTACAATTGGTTGTTCATCAAACATTCTAATCTGTATTTTTAATCGTTCTATAAAAATAAATATGCTGTATGCTCTGTTATATATAACGCATAAAGTTTTTAAATTCATCATTTTATTCATTCCTTCTTAAATGAAGCTAAATGATATACGTTTATTTCTTAACTACAAAATCATGCACAAATTCTACTATTTTGTCAAGTAAAATTAAGAAAATGGCTACTAAACTGGCAACTTTTTTATGTCATTGAGGCTATTAATGATTCTTCTTTTGTATACTGACATTGGTGGACACCCTGTATCTGAATTTCACTTTTTTTTAGGGGGGAGGGGGCAATTGGCCTTTTGTGCCCTTAGTAATTTATACCTTATGTTAATCACAAAATGTTTGAAAATTGATAGCTAAAAATGCTAATATAAAGTGACCAACCATCTTGTATTATATAGGGCAGTTCATTGTTTTGAGGTTTTGTCCCATATTTTTATCCCTGTGATCACCACCAGAAAATAGATGCTCTTTGTTCAAAATCACAATTTTTGGGGACACCCAATTTTCTTTTCTTTTTTTAAATTTGTAAAGAACAGCAAAACGTAAATAAATAAATCTGTACAAGTAAATATGCCCTCCTCCCCTTCTTATTGGTATTGAGCAGAATGATTGTTTATTTATTTATTTTTCTGGAAGAAGCTTGATGGTAGGGAGTAAAATCAACAGCCAGTTTCTTTCAGGAAAATCTGCAATAAATAGTTTTATGTGTTTTTTTAAAAAATATATGTGTGTAAAAATGCTTTAAGAATTGAGTCTAGTAGTTCAGGTAATAAGTGAAAACTGTTATTTTAAGATAATCACATTATAAAGAGTTAGAAGCTGTATGCAGAAGAAATAATGGAAGTGCAGGGAGGCCAGGACAGATTTATTTGACAATTTGAATGATGTGAAAAAAGTATTCTTTTCATCTGTGCAGCTCTGTAAATATGAGGAAGTCACATGATACATGGGAAGCTGGCAAAAGCTCCTATTCATAATAACATCTATAGCTTAGTTATGTCATCATGCACTGGTTAGTTCTGGAGATCAAAACAACAACTTGGAATCTTAGACGGGGGCGGAAAGTGGTTTGTGTATTTTCCATTTATTTTGTTGCCTAGGCAGTGAGCTTAAGAATGATCTTTGGTTTCCCTGTGAAATGGTTTCGAAACTATTCTGAGAATTAAAAGAACATTCAAATTTTATTTGAGTAATAATACGTGAATTCCAAAAAGGACTACAGATTTAGAATAAAGTATAATATAATTTCACATACAGAATTTATTACATTTTAATTTCATTACTTATACATATGTGTCTACATATGAGTGTGTGTAATTTTTTTCTTTGTAGGTAATACCAACATGCACGAATGGGGTTTTAAAATGTTTCGTATGCGTCCACCTACAGCAGGTCGTTATAAAGTATGTAATTTCTCTCTGTATCTTTTATTTGGATTAAAGAAAATTATATTTAGAAGGGATAAAAATACAATTTTAATTAGAAATATGGAAAAAAAAATATGAAAGCTACTTAAACATGATTTCTTTTTCTGCCATCTTGGCTTCGACAATGTAATTTAACTTTAATTTAATAATATAACTTAACTACTAATTGTAAATTTCTATGTTTACATTGAAACATTATTTTGGATTATAGATATGCAGATTTCAGCGATTTGGCTTGTACTTTTTTACTGGCGGAATAGAATTTTTAGTTTTCATTTATCATTTTTTAAAAAAATTAATTTCTGTTTTTCATTTGAATATTTGCTTCACTATTTAATTATAAAGAACTACAAAATATTAAATACGTAACATAAAAATAAAAAAATACTCTTCCAGACACACCCAAGAATATACTACATAAGTCCACTCTTCATCAGATTTCAGAATACCAATCTGCACATAAGCAGGGAAATGATATGTAAACAGAACAAAGGTAGGAAAAACAGAGGGATGTGCAGACAACGCACAGAAAAAAGGAAGCTGCTATAAAAAGATGCTGAAATCAGAAGGGGAAAATAGCAAAAATCTTTGCACTCCCTCTGCACATTCAGTGGTTTTTTCTTACTGTTCTACTTACTTCTCATTTCCCTGCCTTCAGTCAAATTCCAGTACTGAGGAGTGTACATTTGACTTCAATTTTATGAATAACTTGCTGTAAATCTGTTCTTCACATGGGAATAAGGCATATTTTACAACCATGGTTGTGTTAACATTATAAATTAACTATGTGGTTTGAACATGCAAGCATATTCTTTATTTACATTAAGTGCTAAATTTAATTTTTTATTTTGTGTTAGGCAGATAGCTCTAGTGTACTTTGCCTTAACCAAAACCTTTATTTTATGATGCGATCAACTTAGTACAGAATACAGATAATTTTCGTGTATTCATTTGAATAAGCAAATGAACTAATTCCTGTTGCCATGCTGAAAAAATTAAAGAATGATTTTAAAAATTGCATAATCCACTCTCATAATGTTAAAGATCATGGTTTCAGACCCAGATGTTTATTAGCAGATTTTAATCCCCACTGCATTGGATTCAATTGAGAGGCTCAATTAAATCTGTGTTCCTAAACTTCTACATTAATTGCATATATGTGCCTGGTTATTGAAATACATTTTACATTTGCCCATTTTAAAGAAGTTATTTAAGAGTAATATATTTTTTCTTTTTTTTAGCATTTTTGCTATCATATATAGGTGTTGCAACCAGCATGGGTATACGGAGATGTGTCCCTCTAATATTTTGCCTTAATAGTTAATAAAGATAGGGATAAGCAAGCATGTTTCGTTTTCATAACCACCCCTCCCCCAAATAAGGAGAAGGCAGAGATGCTCATGCTATCATACAGTGCATCTCAAAATCATTTGCACAGGCAATTTTTTTTTAAATAACAGATTCAGAAAATAATGCATTGAACAAGAAGAAAAAAATTAACAAATTAGCATATGAAATCATAGCATAAAACTATTACAAGACAAAAATATAATGCTTAGACAACACATTTTTTAAAACGAAATTACAATTAAAAATATGCTGTCCGAGAAATATAGACAGTAAAAAGAATGCTGATTTTTTTTTTTTTTTTTTAATGTATTTGTCCAAAATTTGAAGCTGATTTTATACAATATTTAGATTTGTATACCATAAACATGCGATCAATCAAATTTTCAGTTTCATTTCTAAGATTGATAACTTTTTTTGAAAATGATGTATTAAAAATTTAAGGATTCTTGTATAACTTTGCCACTCTCAAGAATGTTTTGGAAATTAAGAGTGTTATTCATGAAGCAAAGATAAAAAAAATTTTGACTTATGATTGCACATTTTTTTTTTTCCATTGACAATTAAAATGATAGTGTATCCTCACAGGAAAAGCATTGCACATTAAAGGGCTAATACACTCCCTTCCAGAGTTAAGCATGGGGAGGGTAAAATATGAAAAAATGGATAAGCACTGCTTTGATTGGTACGAAATGCTGCAAGTAAGTAGCTCTATGTTTATTCATAAAACAAAGCAAAGAATTACATACAGAGATTTAAAAAATATTGAATTTTCTTAAATTATAAGATGTCATATTTGCTTCACGAACAAAATGATGTTTAAGTGCAAAACAAACAAAATCTGACATTAACAAGATATGTGGGCACCCTCACTTGTATACGAAGTGTGCAGCATGCAATAATGCTTGTTATGAGGTGATTAACCACCACAGAGTCCAGTAATCACCATTCCTTCTGTAGGGCAGGTAGATAGTTCCCCCTAAGTGTCTAAATCTCTGAGAGTGGCTGGAGGTAGGAAACGTCTATATACAGTACAGCCAAGGGCATCCAAAGATTCTCAATTGGATTAAAGTCGAACTAGTAAGCTGGCCGCTCCATATGGGCGCAATCCCTTCACTCTTTAGAAAGTTACAACAATGGCAGCTCTATGATGATGCACATTATCTTCCATTGAAATGAAAGAACCAACTGCTGCAACAAAGTTTCACAATAGGGTCTAGGACTCCATCTCTCATTACCGTACAGCAATCACAGAACCTCACTTGTAGATGTACACATCGGTACATTATTCCAAGGAGATCCCTCCCGAAACCATGATGCTTCCACAGTGTTATGCGTTATATTCGATGATGTTCTCGGGCCGTTTGTGTGTGCCGTGTTAATCATCGGGTGCCTTGTTAATCATCATGCTAATCATTGTGTTGTAGTGAAAATCTGGACATCTGTGAACATAATGTTGCCCAATCAGACACTGTCCAATTCGCAAGCTAGTGCTATCATTTTAATCATTCCCCTCTGAATTGGACAGATAAAAGAATACAAACTCTTGGTACCCATGCATACAGACCATTCATGTGTAGCCTTTCACAAACAGTAGTGGCAGATATCGTCTTTCCAATGGCTGCTGCAACCATAGATGTCACATGTGTGGAGGTGGATCTTTGATTTCACTTGGCTGCAACAGCAATATATCGATCTTTCGTGTGGGTCATAACTCTTCATCATCAGTTACAGGTCTTCGGACAACAGTTTGGCTGGTTTGGAATTGTTTCCATAATCATGAAATTATGAACGTCAAAGAAAAGTGCAACGTCTGTGATAGACATTCCAGCTTCAATGCTTCCCACACCCTGCCAGCACTCAGAATCTTCCATTTGCCTTCTGGAAGCCATAGAAACGTCTAGTTTTAAAACAAATCATTCGAATGTTCTAAACACCTTTCATCAGCACTTACATGCAGCTCCTATAACCCTTCAGAGTGCTGGCTTCTTATACAACTGCCTGTTTTGCATATTTCTTGATGCAAAACCATGATTGGCTGTTACCTAACTTATTTGCATACTTCCTTCTACCTTTGCAGCTAATTTCAGCTTCTTTAATTCAGATTGGCTTGTGGAAATTAACATTTTCCTCTCCATGCTTAAGTTTTGGAAGTGAGTGTATTTGTTTAAGTATTTTTCCATTTTTGTATAAATGAAATGTAACTCTTTGATTTTTCAGTTTACTAGAATTAAATTGTGATTAAAAAAATATTCATTTCTTATATTTTTATGTTAATTGTCTGTTATGTTTTCTAGAAAGATGTTAGACAAGTTAACAAATTTGTAGAAATGGCTTTAGTTCTTGATCAAGCTATGGTAAGCACTTTTATTTTATTTTATTTGTTTGTGTATTTGAATGTCGTGGTAGGTAGTAAGAGTAATAAAGCATTAAGAATAACTGAATTCAATTTAATGCTGAAGTACTGAAAACATTAATTATGCAGGGTGTCCACCATCAACTAAAAAGGTAACTTTTACTACTAATTTAAAGATAAGGCCACCTGGGTGACTTTTTTGAATAAAAATCATCATTTTCATACTATTTTGGCTACTTGTAGCTTACTCCAGGTGACTCATTTGAAAATCAAATTTTGGTTTTTGTCAACTCCCTTGTCTTTATCTAAGCTGCAATTGGTCGTTCATCAAACATTCTAATCTGTTTTGTTAATAGTACGGTAGAAATTAATGTGCTATATGCTTTGTTATATAATGCATGAAGTATTTTTAATTTCTTATTTTATTCATTCCTTCTTAAATGAAATTAAGTGATATATGTTTATTTTTTAACTACAAAATCATGCAAAAATGTTACTTTTTTTTGCAACTAATCTTAAGAAAATGACTACTAAACTGGCAAGTTTTTTATATCGGTCAGGCTACTAATGATAGCATTTTTGCCTCCTGACAGTGGTGGACACCCTGATCATGTCCATGTCTTGGCAATGGCAATTTTTAGGATTTAACTTTTTTCCCCCCTCAATCAAGCAGTGGTAAGAAAGCTACCGAATTTCATGCTTAAGTTCTGAAATTATTATGCATATTATAATTATGTTTTGGCAATGTAGATTTTAGGATATTTCGTAGCCTGTTTTGCATCTGCTTTTTTCTCTTGCTCTTTCGAAATTACTGAACTGATTATCATTACCATAACTAAGTAGGGGCTAGGGTGTGCTAAGCCCATCCTAGTAAGATTTTAGCCCACTCTTGAAAAAGATTTTAGCCCTGTCTTGATTAGATTTTTAATTGCAAGAATAGGAGATGGAGCCCAAGGATAGACTGAAGCCCACCCTAGAAATATGCTAGAAGTATACCCATTTACATCAATGCTGATTTTTTAATTTCTTCCTCTGGTGGAATTTCTTCATTCATTTAGCATTCTCAGGTAGAGTAACACATTTATGTTTAAATGTTTTCAAGGATACAGAAGCATTATCAAAAAACAGTATTTACCCACCCATGGAAGCCCTTTCGTGAAGACTAAATGAAAAGTCTAAGTTACATAAAGGTTTTTAAGTCCAGTTTTAATTTGTAATAACTAATTTATAATCCAGAGCTTGTGTATACTCAAGTTTGATATTTGAATCAATAATTTTTTTAAAAATCAACTTGCATTTTTTGAAACTGCGATTCAAACTTTTACATGCAAAATTTCAGCCAAAATAATAATAATAAGTGATAAAAGCAGTGCCTATTTTTACCACCTACCTTCTTTTTCTCTCTTTCTTGCATTGAGTGATATTAGATGTCCAAATAATACAGCTATATTTTTGTGCAGAAATAAATATTCAGATGTAAAATCATTAACTACATGAAAGAAAGGCTTTTTTTTTTTCTTTCTCTATCTTTAGTAAAAACAGGGTGTCCATCGGCGACTAAAAAGGTGACTTTTTTTATTTAAAAAAATGTCATTTTCATACTATTTTTGGCTACTTATACCTTTGTCCAGGCGACTAATTTGAAAATCAGATATTGGTTTTTGTTAACTTCCATTTCTTTTCAAAGTTGTTATTGGTCGTTCGTCATACATTCTAATCATCTATTTTTTTTATTGTGCTATAAAAATTGTGCTGTTATATAACGCATGAAGTCTTTTAATTTATCAATATATTCATTCCTTCTGAAATGAAGCTAAAGGTCGTATGTTTATTTTTTAACTGCAAAATCATGCAAAAATGCTACAATTTTGGCAACTAAAATTAAAAAACTGGCTACTAAATTGACGACTTTTTTTTTTTTTTGAGGCTATTAATCATACTATTTTTGCTTCCTGACATTGGTGGACACCCTGTAAAAAGCTTCCCCCCACCCCTACTTTCTAAATTGACTCTTTCTTTTATTGATACTAAGAAATTTATTAGAATACTTCAGTGACAACAAAAAACTTTGATTACTAATTTGGCGATAATAATGCTGACAATTAAATTTATGCCCCAAAAAGCTATTGCATGTTTTTATGGAAATGTGGGTATGAATATCAATCTTGCAACTCGAGATTAACCCAAGATGTTGGAATGCTTTTAGGAGTATACAGGGTTGCCACCCGAAAAACAATATATAAGTTATAGCTAATCATATATATTTACAGAAACTTGAGCAATTCTTTACAATTTGAGCTCTTTGTAAGCACTCTTAATTTTTTTTTTTGCTTGTTCTTTTTTTCCAGTTTGATAATCGCAATGCCAGTAGGAATGAGGTTGTCAATGATGCCATCCAAATTGTCAACTGTGTTGATATGGTAAGATATTTACATACTAACTTTTGTATTTTTTTTTTTTTTTAGGGTATGGAATAATGATTAAAATTGTAGAGAAGAGAATTATCAAATCAGTTGTAATTTCTCTTAAAAGGAGACCTCTTATGATTTTTTAAGTGGAAAAAAAAAGTATCATATATTACTTTGTGCATTGACGTGTACTCGTCTTAGTGAATAAGGGGACTGGGATTTTATTAAAGTTGTAAAGTATTCAACATCCTGTTTATAAAAAAATGTATGCGACATATTTCAAATATGTTTGCAAAATAATTGCAAATCATGAAAATCGATTAGATTTTGCTCTTGACAGCAAATCCTTGTATCTTTTGAAATGTATTCATAGTTTTTGTTTTGCTGTTATGTGTGTTTTATGATATTTTTATTACTAAATATTATGAGAATTTCTTGTTGAGTGTCTGTTCCTTGCAGTGAAAGAATAACTGTTCTTTTCTTAAAACGTACTAAAAGCACAAAAACTTTTATAACACATTTAATAAAAACAAAACATCCCTAGATTCAACACTAAACCCTGAAAAATCTTCTAATGTTATTAAGCTGTCATGTGCAGGATCTGAAAGAAAAGTGTTAATATAAAGGCCACATTTTTGTAAAGAGTTTTATTATCCTTGAAGTGATGTTTTTGGAAAGAAGATAGGAAGAATGCATTCAATGCTTAAACTAATCAAAATCTGCATTTTGTTGTTTGTAAATTGCTTCATTATGCTATGCCACAATACCAATGTATCAAAATTAAACTTCACTAAAATAAATAAATTATTCATGTAATTTAGCATAGAAAGGCCAGTTATGATATAGTACTATATTGAAATATTTCTATTTCATAACTAGCTGAAGTACCCATTCTTCGCACGGGAATGAATGGACTTTTTGATATTATGATTTGTGGTGATTACTATTCATTGTAATAAAGAGATATAGCAAAATGAATATCGCATTATATTGTGTTCAATAACCATGCATACCAAATTTCAAGGCAATCGTTTGTACGGCGCAGAAGGCCATGCGGCGTAGCGCAATCTAGTGGCGAGTTTTAGCAAAAACGGATACGGCGAAAATATTCTTCGCATTCAGATATCGATGAATACGAAATTTCAGGACGATCGGCTGGACAGCCCTGAAGATCATGTGTTGACGTGACATCTAACGTGAAACTCTTCCCCGTGTTCAAATATCTATGTATACCTATTTTCATAGCGATCAGTTGCACAGTCAAGAAGTGATACACTGCAGCGCCATCTACCCAGATAGCACACATACGTTGGGGCAATGTATGAATGCATACGTTGGGCCAACGTTGAAATGACACGTTGGCTTACGGTTATCCAACGGTTGGCAACTGGTTATTTCTTACGTTGGGCCAACGTATGCTCTAACGTTTTGCCAACATATTTCCAACCGTTGGGCTAACCTATGAATGCATATGTTGGGCTAACGTATAAATACATACGTTGGGCTAACGTATTAATGCATACGTTGGGCTAACGTATTAATGCATACCATAAGCGTAAAGTTTTCAAAATTATTGGAGGGGCCGGGCCCCACAACTAGTGCTGTAAAAGTAACGACAAAATGGGTATCCGTATGTATTTGTTACTTAGATGTTCGCTATTCGTTACTAAGTATTCGTTACTCGTTACTTTCGTTACTACTAATAGAATCGGTAATAGGGTGTTATATGTGCCCCATAACAACACATCCGGGACAGTGTTGTTATGGGTATATGCCGC
Organism: Cheiracanthium punctorium; assembly: GCA_038373885.1. Taxonomy (NCBI): domain Eukaryota; kingdom Metazoa; phylum Arthropoda; class Arachnida; order Araneae; family Cheiracanthiidae; genus Cheiracanthium; species Cheiracanthium punctorium. Next base: position 36,820 of record JAWZYV010013242.1, on the reverse strand, counting down.
CCATACATAAACCCATAACAAAACCTAACCAAAAAGAATTTTTTTTAGCGAAGTTGTACAAAGTTGTATTTAGAGCTTATTTTCTCTGATTTACAGATTGTTTTTATACACATTTATGGTTTTATACAATGCTAAATTATCCGAATTACTGAGTACACATAGAAATCTTCCAAAGACATATGCCATTCTTTTTTTTCTCAACCCCCCCCTTTTTTAAATTCTGAACGCTGGTTTAACCTGTTCACTCTTATCATAAAAAGTGTAAAGGAAAGCTTGTGACTCGTGTTTTTTTCTGGGTGCGGGTTCTCGAATACTGAGATCCAGGGATTGGGCCATATATATATTAAATTCACAGGGCAGGGGATCTCAGTATGATATCAACTACTTTGCGTCTCTACAAGCATAATATCTTTATTATTTGTGAGTTCTTATTTCATATCAAAAACTTCTTTTGCTGGACGATTTTTCGAAGTAAATTAAAAATTACCATATTTTAAATTAAAATTGTTTAATTCAGTGAGAATTATCTATTTTTAAGATATTTCCAGTTCTATTTCTGCACTTTTGGGAAGAAAGGGGTTAGCCCCTTCTGTGGGTGCATATATGAGAGCATTCTTTAAACAAAAATTATCACTCCTTTCATACAGAAAGAATGGTTGCACCGGACTATGCGTATTCCATGAGTTCATGGAATAAAATGTACCATAAAAGAGGGCAGATGGCCCCCTAAACGCCGACATTTTAGAAACATACTGAACTTTATTGAATTATTTTAATACCAGTGGCTTACGCAGGAGTGGGCATAGAAATCCCTGGTAGCTCCCAATTTTTTATATATTTTTTAAACAATTACTTAAAAAATGTGTTTAGGTTTCCATGCTAAATATTTTTTTTAGTTCCAAATAATATTTTAAATAATAAAAATGTGTGAATTCGTTTACTTTATAAAAAAATATTTTTTTTAAAGGTGTATTTAAATAATTTGTTATTTATTACTCATATTTCATTTCTAGCTAAAAAAAAAGAAAAAGTTTCGGAACCACCCTGAAAGAAAGAATTCTGATTGCACCACTATTTAGTACTAAAATTTTAGAAAGCCCGAAATTAGCACCCCTTACTAACATGCTTCTCTTATATGTATTGCTCCTCTACAATTATAAGAACACCCCCTTCCCCCCCCTGCAAAAAAAAGTTCAACTGCGCATAAGAACGCACTATACACCTGATCCTATCCCCCCATTGTACGACCCATATCAATAGAGCAGCAGATAGTATATCCATCTCCATAACTGTAACGAAACATACGGATTCTTCCAAACCTCATCAAAACGATACCATTCGGCTCGGCACAAACGAATTGCAACCAGAACATACTACTACTCAAATACCGAAACTGATACATTTTTAGAAAGTGATTCCATCAACCTTTCAAGTTATTAGGCAAGTTGGAGTGTATAGGCTGATTAATTTTATTTTTCACCAACTATGCGAAAACTCCCAGCTCTGGAATTTTTCGCATAGTTGGTGAAAAATAAAATTAATCAGCCTATACACTCCAACTTGCCTAATAACCGAAACTGATTTTTCCCTTCAAACAGCGAGAATCCATAATACTTCCGGTATCTAGTAACGGAACGGAACATACTATTACTCAAATACCGAAATTCATTTTCTCCCTCCGGCAGTCTTGTATTCGAAGTTCGAACCTGGTCGATCCGAAATGCACACTCAAAAGTCATTTTCCCCCTTGAAACCGCGATCCGATATCCAGTAACAAACAGAAGATATTAGTACTCGATTACTGGAACCCGTTTCCCCCTAGTTCGCCTCCCCTGGAAGTCTGTATTCGAAGTTCGAAGCTGCTCGATCCGAAACAGCTTCGGATCGAGTAACGATATCAACCGAAAAGTAACAATTCGTTTCTTCGAGTCTGAGTGATTATCCGTATCTTAGTACCGAATACATGCGGTTTGCTTCAGCTCTACCCACAACCACATATATTCATGTCAGTGGCGTAGCCAAGGGGGGGTTGGGAGGGTCATACCCCCAATGTGGAATTTTTTGCCATACAAAATGTATATTCTTCACTCCCTTATCATACACCCGTATACATATATGTGTGTTGCAGAAGTCGTAACTCTCCCCTCCATAAAAAATTTCTGGCTACGCTACTGATTCACGTTACTCATAACTGCCAACTACTACGGAATATAATTAACTACTTTCTCTACATGATTTTTCGGCTTAAAATATAGCAAAATTTTTGTGCTGCGAGCGCGAGCTGGTTACTGTTTTGAAAAAAATAATTAAAAAATATACTGTTTACAAAAAGTGGTTAGTTATATTCCGTAGTAGTTGGCAGCTATGACTTACTATATATAAGTGTAAATGATTGGAGGCCCTCGAGCTCTATGGGTCCATAGAATTCTACATCTATGTAAGGTAAGTATCCATGTTAGTATCTTTCTACCATGTTATAAGTTAAAAATAGAAGCAAAGTAAAAAATCCAAAGGAGGAAAAAAAAACATTTTCGATGAGATAGTGCATTTTAGACACGTCTGAACTTTTCTTCATTTCATACTTTACATAGCTAAATCTGATTTTAATGAACCAGAGCTTGGCGAGGGCGGCTAGTAACATTGTGTGTTACGTGGCGTCACAATGAATACCAAATCATGATTGAAATCAAAAGAAGAAAATTTTTAAAAGTACAAGTAAAGGTTTTTTTAAACGTTTGTAAATGGCTTGAAATACTTTTTTTATGTTAGTATAAATTAGTTTTCTGTATTTAGTGGTAAATTATTGGGTGGGCTCAGCCCCTATTCACAATTTATTGGGGGGGCTCGAGCCCCACTTGCCCATATAACTTTACGCCTATGATGCATACGTTGGGCTAACGTATTAATGCATACGTTGGGCTAACATATTAATGCATACGTTATGTTAATGTATAAATGCATACCTGTGGTTAACGTGTAAATGTATACATTGGGACAGCGTAAAATCTGTATGTTATCACTCTATTATCCAACTGTTGGAAATTGGTTATTTTTAACATTTAGCTATCATAATTGTTAACCGTTAAGTTAGTTTCATATTTTAGGCCAATGCAGAAACCTTGGATAATTATATTTGACGAATATTTGACAAATTGATGTGCTATTTCATAACATTTCTATAGATATATGAAAAACTGTCAAATTTGAAATTAAAGTTTTTAATTATTTTACTAACAGCAAATGCAGTGACAGATTCAGATAAGTTTTAAGGGACGGCAGATATGTAGAACGAAGCATATTATCAAATAGTCACATTTTTTCTTTCATCAAATATGGTTCCACCTCAACAGTGGGTTTCTGTGCGCTTAGGAGGAGGGCGAGCGGACACCCCCCCCCCTAAAAAGTACTTTTGTCGACAAAATCGTCAGTTGCCAAAGGACTGTCAGCAAATTTCAGCTTTAATCACCAATCTGTAAAATGCTCAGTGTATAAATTACCAGTTCTGCCGACAGTTTATTATAAGTTATACTATATCATGAACATAGTCTTGTTACGATTTTCCTTTTAGTGATTTTTGTGCCGGTAAACAAGTCCCTTTTGTCCCCTCTAGCCAACTTCATTCCAGATCATGTAATGTAGTGTGTATTTAAGGCAAACATGCACATTAAGTGTATGCCTGGGGTTGGGGGTGCCTCGTGCGAAGGACTTTTAGGGGATTTAATGCGTATTCACACTAAATCTGAAGGAAGCCGTCCAAGAGGCCAGATAATCGGTGTATATTTTTGAAAGCATATTGGTATATATCGTCAGAAAATGTCTTTACCCCCCCCCCCCAACATTTTTGCTTAAAACCAGCTCTAGTCCCGTCACCAACAGAAATGTGTTATTTTCAAATAGTAAAAGATCTGTCAAGTTACAAACATTATATTAATCTGTAGAAAACTAACCTATTTTGCACTATGAGGAAAATTAATATTGCAGGTGCAACTTATGAACTGTTTAAAAAAAAGGAGGGGGAGAGATCGGAAGCAGGAAAATATTTAGAAGGTCCTTTCAGAAGCTATCCTTTACAGATTTAGAGAACCAGGACGGCAGGCAAACCAAAATCATAAAAACTTTTTGAATTAATTAAAAGAAAAAACATATAACGTTAAAGGAAAGAATGCTTATTTTTTGAAATATGATTCACATCCCTCCTTCTCCTTTGACAGTTACTTTTGTAAAGTGTCCCTCAAAACCTCTGAAAATTTACTCCATTGAAACTTTTGTAAGGAGGCTTAATCTCTTTTTTTTTTTTTTTTTTTTTTTAATATTCGTGTGGGGAAATCCAATAGGAGTATAAAGTCACTGAAGAATGTCACAGAAATCATTCTTTAATAAAATATTTATTTATTATTTTTTACATTTATTTCAATTTACATAATTTTTTAGATTCTTAATTTTTAGTTTGCCCGAATAAAATTGGTATGGAATACAATGGCATTTCGTAGTTCTATTTTTATTTTCAGTTAACTGTAGATATTGACTGCAAAGTAAAAGAAAAAAAAAATATTGCATGCATAATGCATATGCATTACGCATGCAAGTATCGCAAGAATGCATGCAAGTATCAACACACGGGTGCATCTATATTATCTGACTATGAGAAAGATATCAGTACAACAGAATGTATTAGTGATGCTGCTTACACGCTATAGCACATAAAATGAAAAAAGTCGTTGTTGTACGCAAAAAAAAAAGTTACGATGCGTCCCGCATAATTACCATTGCACAAAATTTTGAAAAAAAAAAAAAAAAAAAGAGAGAGAGAGAGAGGGAACTTTTTTTTTCTATAGCGCATCCTTTCTCTAATGCAAAAAATAGAATGTCTGAAGAAAAGTTTTAAAAAATTAGTATTGATTTCAGTTCAGGGACCTGAACTCTCAGTCACAGCCTATTACTTAAAGAGCTACTGATATTTTTCATTCAACTAAAATACGCAGTAGAAGAAACTTGTCAAAGCAAAAAAAATGTTTTTTCTTCCAGTACTCTCAAAGAGTATTTGATTGCATATAGATTATGTATTTTTCTCCATAAAATTTGAGTCCTGTAGCATATAACAGGTGTAGATACAAAAATCTCTTCTAAAATAATAAATAAATAACAAAATGAAGTTGGTAAATATAGATATATATATGAACTGTAAAGTACTATAACACATTTGTAAAATATTAAAATAACTGAATTGTTAAAACTGTAAAATATTTTATACATACCTTTAACAACAAAACAATTTTGATGCACAAATTAAATCCTTTTTGTTGATTAACCACTGTGAACCAACGAGATTTCAAAATTGAAGTAGTGTTAGTTTAATAACTACTTCTAAATCTGAAATCTCATTAGTCATTATAATCTTGCAAAATATAAGCACGGCTCAAGTTGATTTTTTTTTTTTTTTTCAGAATAAACTTATTAGGAGAAAACAATTGTGTCCAATTTTACCTTCTCGACTGTTGTACAACTATGAGCAAATAAAACTTTATTATTAAGCTGTCTAGCATTGTTTAGTAATCCAAAAACGCATCTTTTAATAAGCACTGTGCAATTATTATATATTTATTACCATAGCTGCATAGTAAGTTGTTTGTTTACATACTTTGAAGATCGTTAGGCTTATGGACAATCGAACTATAATCAATGCATCAATAATAATATCGTGATTCAAGTTACTACGAACCTATGCAACGAATAAAATTCACAGAAATATAGCTGAAAAGATAAATATTCGTTTCAGATTTCAACTATCAATCACTTTATAAAAGTGTATCAACACATCATAACAAGCAATGGCGGAAACGGAACGGCGAATGGATATGAATCTATCGCTTCCCGGTTTCCTGAATGTGTGTCTCTGCGCATGCGCAATGGTCGTTTTTGCCCAACACAACATTCAGCCATCCGATGGCCAACGGTTGTTTACCAACGGTTGCCCAACACAACATTCAGCCATCCGATGGCCAACAGTTGTTTACCCAACGTTTGCCATCACAACCTTTAGCCAACAGAATACCGACATTTCCATATGGACATCCAACGTTTGCCCAACGTAACAACCTTGTGCCAACCACGTGCCATCAATAACCCAACGTATGTGTGCTAGTTGGGTAGTGGTTAATTAAAGTAATGATTTGCTACAGTGCCGTCAAGTGGCGAGTTATAGCAAAATGGATAACAAAATATTCTCATTGTTCAAATAGCTATGTATACTGATTTTCATAGCGACCGTTTGAATGGTCAAGAATTTGGCCTGCTGCAGCGTCATCTAGTAGCGAGTTGAAATAATAATGCATTGCAGTGCCATCTAGTGGTGAGTATCATCAAAAGGAACACAGTTAGAATATATTCTTCGTGCTGAAATGTGTAAGTATAAGAAATTTTATGCCGGTCGGTCGAACGGTATAGAAGTTGATGCGTTGCAGTGCCATTTAGCGGCAAGTTACAGCAAAATGATACTGAAAAATATTCTCCGTGTTCTAATATATGCGTGTACCAAATTTCGTCAAAATCGGTTGGATGATATTCGCATAGTAAATGGCTAAACAGAATAGAATTTGACATTCTGCTGCACCACCTGATGGCAAGTTAGAGGAAAACGGATAGCATAAAAAGCTTCTCCATGATAAAAGACTTAGGTGAACCAAATTTCATGGTGCAACGGTGCTGGAGTTTTTCAACCTCATACACACATACCAACATTCATTTTTATCGATAACCAGTGTCATTATATATCCCAGTCTCAAATAAAATCCAGTTTCAAATCTAAGCCTCGCCAAAGTGCCAACATACGCCATTTTGCAAGCGTTTTTTCAGGAAATCATTCGAAGGATTGACTTAGCAGCAATCAATATGGGAAATGGTTTGACCGCGAAAAAGTAAAGCAAGCCTTTATTTGAAAAGTGGAATCCCTTAATACAGCCGAATTTTTTTAAATTATCAACTATAACGTGTTTTATTCATCGTTACTCCGATGTACTAAATGAGAAGATTTCAATTTTCTGAAATTTGGCGGAATTCTCTAACTTAAATCAATGTACTCATTTGGCGAGAATTCTGGAGATAGATCGCTTGAAATCCCTTAACAAATGCATTATTTCTTCACGGATCATTAAAATTTAATGCTGTATTCTAATAAAACCTTTGCACTTGTTTTCAAAAATCTATTTCCTTAAGCTCTCAATAAATTGCGCCAAGCCGAAATCTGTGCAAACTGCTAGAACTCACTTTCTCAAAATCTGCATTTGAGCCATTTTATTTTTTCGCCAAACTAAAAAAATTTACCTATTAGCCTCGTAAATCTTCAATTCTTATTGTTTTGCGTATAAAACATTTCATTCCTGCTCCGATTTCCCATGCACATGATATTATAATTTAAAAAAAAATAACCTTACAAATATAAACTAACAAAGAAAAAATCATTATTATTCTTTTATTTTTACTTTGAGAATTTAAAACATTTTATTCAGCAAAATCGCCACACATGGCAACCACGATCCTTATTTCGCACTTTTTTCACTACAGGGGTTACAATTACGGAAAGCTTTTTGCGTGGAGAGCATAAAAAATCTCTTAAATTCCGGGAACGGGTGGACTTTCAAAGTTTTAAAGTAGACTACGATTTATTCTATATTATTTTACATATCTGTGCTAAATTTCAGGCCTATAGGTCCATTTTTGTGGATTTGTATAAGAATCAAATCCACAAACAAACAAACAAACAGAATTTCATTTTTATTTATAAGATAATAGATGATAATTTTTTCATTCAAAATACCTCATGTTATCATAACTGAAAGAACATGATGGCAAACTGGGCACCGTTACCTTATAAAAATTTCAACTGACTTTAACTATTTTTTTTTTTTAATTTGCTTGTCAGTGAACTTATGGCATTGTTGTATTCCTCTACTTGAGCAATTCTTTACAATTCAATGATTTGAATTAAACTATAATGCTATGTTGCAAAAGTTGTTAAAAGTGATAAGTTGGAAGAAGGTTTGAAATTTAATGTAATTGTAGAAAAGTAAAACAATGATACAGGAAAATTAAAAGATTAAAAGAAGATGGCCGTGGAAAGGCGGCCGAAATATATTTCTGGAGGAATTAGGTATTAAATCAACGTTTGTAACTATGGATACTGGAACAATTCAAGATTTGTTTAAAAAACAAAATTTTAAAAATAGTTATATGTTACCTTAAAAAATCAAACCGTCAGCTTAAAGTTAATCATACCAGCTTAAAAAAAGCCATGTTACCTAAAAATAAATTATTTTAAACAACTAGACAAGCAGTTTCAAACTAAATTTGATCATATTTGAAATTATAATGCACAATAAAGTTTTTCAGCAAGTTAAAAATTTAATTTCCTCATCTCAACACGGCTTTATTCCTAAACGGTCTACGCGTACTAATTTATTTTGTTTAAATAGCAATATTATTTCTTCGTTTGAAAATGGATATCAACTTGATGTCATTTATACTGATTTTTCCAAGGCTTTTGACTCTATTGACTTTGGAATTCTTCTTAAGAAATTAATTGGCTTGGGTTTTCACATTAATCTTACTAACTGGGTTTTTTCTTACTTGTGTAATAGACAGCTTTTTGTGTATTTTAATGGTGCTGTTTCTGAGAATTTTACCTGTACTTCTGGTGTTCCCCAAGGTTCTAATTTGGGACCTTTACTTTTTATTGTGTTTATTAATGATTTGTGTTCAGTTTTGAAATATTCTAAGTATCTTTTATTTGCTGATGATCTGAAATTATTTAAAGAGATGTGGTCTGTTAATGATGCTTGTCTTTTACAGAGTGATCTTAATAGTTTATATGAATGGTGCGCTGACAACAAATTACTTCTTAATATTATGAAATGTAGTATTCTTAGTTATTCTTGTAAATCTCAAACTTTAATTTATTCATATCATATTAATAATCTTCCTTTATTTCATTCGGATTCCATAACTGATTTGGGCGTTGTTTTTGACAGGAAACTTGAGTTTTCAATCCATATCAATAGCATTATCTCTAAAGCTTACAAAAAACTTGGTTTTCTTAAGTGCAAAACTAAAGAATTTTCTAACCTTCATGCATTAAAAATCTTATACTTTAGTTTGATACGCTCTAATCTTGAATATTGTAGTCTTGTTTGGGATCCGTATTATAAAAATAAAATGAAAATTCTTGAGCGGGTGCAGACTCAGTTTACTCGTTATTTATATTACAAAAGTAATCCTATTTACATTCCGAATATTTCTTCATCTTACTTGAGGAGTGTTTTTGGTCTTCCTAGTTTAAGTTCTCGTCGTGATCTATTTTGTTTATTATTTTTTTATAAAGTTGTCAATAATATGGTAGACTGCAGTGATATTCTTCAAAGTATTTGTGTAAATGTACCGAACAGGTCTCTTCATAATAGCCATTTATTTGTGGATCCAATTATAAAATATAATTACATATACTTTTCGTTATGTAAATTTTATAAAATTTATAATAAGTTTTCTTTGGATTTGGATATTTTTAACATGTCTTATAAAGTCTTTAGAGTTAAGTGTTTTGAACTTTTGCAGTCATGACTGGTATTTATTTTATCTCTGTTTCTTTTTTAATTTTGTCTTTTGTAATTTGTCCTTTTATGCATCACTGTAAATGGATTTTAATCTGTAGTGTGCATTTCTTTTATGAAATAAATAAAATAAAATAAATAAATAAATATCAATTTTCCAGTAGCGAAGTTATATTATCAAAATCTGGCAATGCAATCTGAAATTTTAGGCAAAACTGCAGTAATCAATTGACTTAGACCTGTTTCGAAGACTCATTGGCATCTGCAAAATCAAACCACTTTTTTGATAGGTTCACCTTCTTATTGGTTACTCTGTGTCCTGCTAAAAGCACATACAAAATGATTGCTTGTCGAGCCATCTACTAAGTCAATTATTAATATTTTTTATTGTTCAATTTTTCTTTGAACATTGGCTAAAGAAATTTATGACTTTAAAAATACCATAAACGTCATACTTAGTACTTTTTAAACTTCATAATCATTAATGCGGCGGCGTTTCTTCTATAAATTAGGGAAATCATTATAAACTATATTCATGATTTTTTAAACAAAATAAAGATGACAAGAATAGGACTCGAACCCACAGTTTTTCATACTACAGTCGAAAAAAATACCTCATAGCTACAACAACCAGAATCCAAAATTATTGGCAGATAAGTATGTATCAAATCTGTAAATGGAATTTTTTCAAAAATATTTACGAATTGGGGACTGATTCTTTTGCATTATACTTTACTAGGGGAGTCCTGTAAAACCTATCATTTCATGAAAATTGATAATTCCAATGCCTGAGTATCCCCTAATTCACGTTTCCCTTAATTTAGGTGGCAGTCAGCATGCACAGCAATAGATGGTTTTTATAAAAATTCATTTATTAATTTTTTAAAATCTTTTGAATTTAATAAATATAGAAGCTCAAGCATGTATTTAATAATAAATGTTTAAATAAAATAAATGGCAGCACATTTCTGTTTGCATTGGCAAGGATTAATTTTTTTAAACAGTATTTGTATAAACAGATTTGTATTTTTCTACAAATGTAAGTAGGAGTAGTACCTCTAAAAGTAATCAATTAGTTCAATTTTTACTTTTAAGTGGTTTTTATTAATATATTTCTTTATTGATATTTGTGTGTGTGTGTAAAAAAAAAAAAGCAAACAATGTTTGTTTCTTTTTCATGCAAAAATTATGTATTGTCAAAATTTATCTTTTTATTTTTCAGTATTTTCGTACTGTGAATACACGGGTTTCCGTTGTTTATGTTGAAACTTGGGCTCATGGTGATCAAATTGAAATCAATAGTGATGTCAGGCAAACATTGCTCACTTTTATGGAATATGCTTCACGCAAATTGTACAAAGTTGCTAAAGATGCCACTCATTTATTGACGTAAGTGTATAAGTTTTAACACTCCTGTAAATTAGGGACAAAAACCAATTACAAATTTGAACTGATTTGTAATTGGTTCGAAAACTTTTAATTAATATACTCATTATCAGGGTCAGTTCTAGAGTTGCAGTCTTAGAGGGGTAATGATATTTTATTGATAATTTATACAGTCAAAAGGGGACCCCCTTTGTCTGCGCAATACACTTGATATATGTAAATAAAATGTTTAATTAATCATCAAATGCAAAATAAATGTTTAATTAATCTTATAATTATTATTTTCGGTATTTACATACTTAATTAATCTTGCATCTCCTCCCTCATCGATCAAAATTATTGTTTCTAAGACTTAAATAATATCGTTCGGGCTCAAATTTAAAGTCTTTGGAGTCAGGGTTTAAAAAAGTGATCCCGAACTCATCTCTACCTCCATCCTCCAACTCTAAAGATTTTATCTTTTTTTTTTTAAATCTCCCTCTTTTTTTAAGTTCATAGTTTTTACCCACAACTTCAAGAATTTATTTAAACCTTTGAAGACGGATGGTTGATTTTTTAGCAAGCCGTAGAATACCTTAAAGGATGAGCATGTTTCATATTTCGACCAAATAATGCTTTCCCCCTCTGTAATTGTTTACCTATACTTTACCGGCGAGGAGAGATGTCAACATCCATCCATCAATTCAGTTGCACCCCAGTTCCTGAAAAGGAGAATATACACGTAAACGGAATCCCTTTGTTCTAGAAGTTCGTTTTACTTCGGGGGCGGCAAAGGGTAATCCAACAGTTATTGCTGCACAAATAGCAGCTTCAGCTAAGAGTCACTGAAATGGGGGAAAGCATGTTTAAGATACTCCCGTCTTTGTGAAACAGCACGGCCAAAATTTCCCTGCCGGAAAAAGGTTAAAGAATTAAACATTTTAAATATAAAAATGAAATTTTCTGTCATGGGTTCATCATTTGTTTTCACAACAATTTTTGCATGCATGGGTTGAGGGATGGGGGGGGGGCAACACCATTGATTCACAACAATATGAGTACGATTAATAATTAAAAGGTAATACGGAGGATTTCCATAGTTAACTTAATAAAAATTAATATCAAATTCCTCCGGAAATATATTTCAGCCATATCGTCGCGGCCATCTTCAGTCTTTCGCCGCATGATGTCACTCCATATTTCGCCGATGTTCGCATGGGTTATATCGTTGATGCTGCCCTCTGTCCCTAACAACAATTCAACCCCTAACAATTCCCTAAATTATCTAGATGTCAGAATAATGAAAAATAAAAATTTTGAGCTTCAAACCACCGTCTATCGAAAACCTCTAAGTAATACCGCAATAGTTAATTTTAAGTCAAATACTCCATTTAATTATAAAATTGCCGCAGTTAGATCCCATATTGATCACGCGTTAACAGTTTGCTCAAACAAAAATCTCTTACAAGAAGAGCTCCAATTTATCAAGAAACAGTGCCATGAAGCAAATTACCCACAACATATTTACAATAAACTGGTGAAAAGAAAAAAGAAACTCAATACAATCAGCAATAGACAAAATCAAAAATAAAATTCACAACCGCTATTCCCTTCTGCAGAAAAGCAGCTAGTAAAATCTCACACTCCGAACTAAAGAAAAATATTCGGATCCCTATTAAACCTAATCAAACCATTTTTCAACGTATCAGATCAGAAACAGATCAAATCAAACCCACTGACACTGCAAGAATTTATAAAATTAACATAAAAAATAACGAAAACGAAAAAAACCGGATGTTACATTGGGGTAACCAAAAGAAAATAAAAGATCACAAAACCGAACATATTAATGACATCAAATTTAATAGACAATCTACAGCCTTATCCCACCTTGCGTTAAATAGCCCTATCATAATAGATTTTGAAGGAATTCAAAAAATAGCCAACTTTAATAACCGTGCCTATGCTTACTTACATGAATCATTGGAAATAGTGTCAACAGAGGGCAGCGTCAATGATACAATCCATGCGAACATCAACGAAATATGGAGTGACATCATGTGGCGAAAGATCGGTAGAAGAAAAGGAGAGGCAGGCAGCCATGCCATTCCCATGCGGAAAGCAAAAGACTGAAGATGGCCGTGATGATGCAGCTGAAATATTTCTGAAGGAATTTGGTATTAATTTTTATTAAGTTAAGTACGGTTAATAAATTGATGTGCTGAGTTGCCAAAATTAAAAACACAGCAAGTGACATACCCATAAAGGAAAAGTACCAGACTGATTTTTAAACTAATCTTACACAATAGCATTTAAATAAGCTAGGTAATTTATAGTTGACTTTCTTAAATCAAATAACAAATTCTAGTCTTCGGTTCTTCATGTTTGCGAATCTGTTAACAATATTATCCATGTGTATATAGGAATTTGTCTATGCACATGAAAAAGGGCAAGTCCAATCAGTCTCTCTTGCGTCATGGTTGTCCGTAACCCGTTTTTAACCTTTTTAAGTCTGAAAAACTTCTCTCACTGGAAGCAGTGGTTACCAGTAGGGTACACAACAATTTCAGTGATGTGTTTATATAAGTATACATGTCCTTATCTCAAAGGGAGAAAGCTGAAATGGCATCATTTGGTAATTCATTGTTGCTTTTTTTTTTTTCAACTTTCAATCCATAACTCGATTTCAGATTTTAATTTCGATGCTATAAATTCTTCTTTCTCAGTAATAATGAGTGCCAGATATTTGGAAATACTTTACACAGTAGCTGATTTTTCCGTTCTTGACTTTTTAAGAATTTCTGTTGGTACTAAAGAATAGATGCTAAAAAGTCAAAAATTTCTGTTGGGAATCAGAAATCAAGGTCTTCAATTATGCTCTGCAATTACAGGATGTATATTGTTATTCAAAAGTAATCTTCTCTACTCTCAGTCATTACATTAAACCTATTCTTTTGATTTTTCACTCTTGTTGGGAGAAACACACACAAATCCAACTTTTCGTGTAGCATTGTAATTCCTAGAAAGAGATCATTGAAAGTTTGTCTTGTGTTTTCCTTTTTTTCCTTTAAGTCAGATAATACATTTTCAATCAAATCTTTTGCCAGTTTAGCATCTAAATATTTCTTTTGTAATAATTTACTGGTGGATTCAATAAAGCTCAACATTAATGGCAAGTAAAAGACTTTGACAATGAAATTTGTTGTAAGCATGGTATTTAAAAGTGTCTGAGCTGAAGATGACAACTGGGCATCTTACCACTTAGTCATTAGTTCTAGAGTAATAACAGTTTCAACAAAGTAAGTCCTAAATCACAGAATAGCTTCATGCCTTTCCGTCTACCTGGTTTCGCACAATTTCTTCAGTTTCTCATGATCAGAGTTCCCGTCAATCAAAAACCGTTTTAGAACTTTATTTTGCTTTGGTGAAACATTAAAAAGAATTATTATTTCTTTAATTGTGCCTATAGCATTGTGGATATCTTGGACCGAACTTGATTTTGGAAGTGATAAATTTAGGAATGGATATAGCAAGGGCATTTAATAGCATTTTTTTAAGATTTTTGCAATTCCATTACAGCCCCTTTTCATTCAGAAAGCATAACACTACAAGTGTCTGTAGCTATAGCTACGCAATCATTTAAATCTAAACTAGTATTTTGCAAAAAAGATAGTACAGTTGTTGCAGTAACTTTTACACTGACAATAGGTTCCTTTTTCAAATCTTCAAAATTGTCTTGTGTACATCAATAAATGCCAGAAAAATCTTCCGAAACATTAATTTTTTTCTAAATATCTCACAGTTATAGATATTTGTGACCCTTGACTAATATCTGTAGTTTCATCAAAATTATTATATTTATTTTCTTTGATTTTATTAAGAAGTGTGTTTAAAATTTCCTCTCCACAGAACTTAATCAGTTCATTTTGCGTTGTTTTACTAATGTATGTTGCTTGTCAACTGGTATTTTTGAGAAACTATTTTAATTTCTTATCGCCACTTGCAACACAATAGCGTAATAATTCCTGAAAATTACCTTCATTAAGGGTTGACTCACTGTTATCAATTTCCTCAGTTGATGAACAATTATCTGATAGTAATAATTCTCTGGTAGGAAAGTATTCCCTATGTCCGCATTAGGGTAAGTTTTGGCTTCCTAAAAAAAATAATCGATTCGATTATTGGAATCAATCTTTCTCGATTTTGCTTGCTCTGAAGCTGACGAGCAGAATCTAACTTCATAAGCACACCATCTTCAGGTCTTTCATAAGTTTTCACAAAATCCAAAGCAAAGGCAACAGATTCTTTATGATATTTATTCTGTTCAAGAGTAATTAAATCACCATCCTTGCCGAGTAACTTGGAATATTTGTCTAAAGGCACAGTGATTAGTTTCTACAGTGGAGTACATTTGTTTATCTCTCTGTATTTATTTGAAAAGAAAAAACAATATTTGCAAAACAAACCATTTGTTTTGCACGAATATGTAAGCCATTTAAAAGAATCAAAGTGCTTTTGAGAAAGGTAGCATTTGACTTTTTTCTTTTGTTTTATATGTACTGAAAAAGGAAAAACAAAATTTGCTATCTGGAGTCCATGCAGTCTTCAAAAAGTTGAATTTTTCCAAATCTGATATTAAAGATGTGTTTTGCTTCTCAAGGTAAAAAGCTACATCAATTTTTCCACCCAACTGAGCAGGCTGGGGGAACTGTGCACAATTTGCTGAAAGTTGTTCCACGGTCACACTTTCTGGCTGAGACACATCCGTATTTGTCACTGCTTTGCATGATTCTTGCTCCTTTTCCACATACAATGAAAATAGCGGAATTTCATCAGAAATAGATTTAGGTTCATTCATTAATACATTAAATTCGGGTTTAAACATTTTAAAAAAAAACATCTAACATATTTTTTGGGGCATTTACTCATTTTGTTCTTAAAAGTCTGCACCCGTCAGCACAAAAAAATTTAACCATCTAACGCAGCGCCGAAGAAAAGTACAATGACAATGCTAGAATATTTGAGACTGGAAGAAAGACGCAGCAAATTCGAGTGGAGAAAGCTTACTCATAAAGACCCCTTTCCCTTAGATGTATTTTCCCCATATTCTTAGGAACCATAGAAAAGACAAACTAAATTCCAGAATTTCCTGCTTTCATCAACAATGCAAAATCTCCATCCCAATACAAAGGGCTTGATTTTGCGTGAGAAAAGTTTTGTGCTCCAGCTACATTGTGTTATATCTTCGGTAATCAGACACCTTTGGCAACTTCAGAAATTCAAAACCATTATTTAACCACTGCCACTTAAAGTAAACTACCCGTACCTGCGATAGTGCAAAAGAGCCGGAGGTAACCTCAATGGAACTGGGCACTCCCCCCCTTCCCCGTGAAAAGAAAAATATCTGGGTTCGCACTTGCCACTCTTTCTGATAGAAGGGCTGTAATTCCCTTCCCCAGAAGAGTTCCTTTGTTTCGCCTGTAGATAGTGATATTTGTTTATTTCACCGCAGTAAATTTCCAATGCAGAATTATTTTTCCCTTTCATTTTCAAAATCTTGGGATCCCACTCATGACCATACTCATTGTCAGATATGCTCTCCATTCCTTCATTGCCTTTAAAAAAATGACTATCTTTAAAAGAATCAGAACGGATAAAGACTTAATTAATAAAAGAGAAACTG
Organism: Cheiracanthium punctorium; assembly: GCA_038373885.1. Lineage (NCBI taxonomy): Eukaryota > Metazoa > Arthropoda > Arachnida > Araneae > Cheiracanthiidae > Cheiracanthium > Cheiracanthium punctorium. The sequence goes on along the minus strand of JAWZYV010013242.1, from coordinate 20,173 downwards.
CAGGCATTTACAAAATAAACCTAAATTTAAATGAAACAAATTAAACAGGATGCTGTGATGAAGATCACATGTTTTATATTGTCATTTGTTTTCAGTTTCTCAAATTTAATATATTTTAAATCAGACATTTTAACTTTAATTTCTGACTTTTAATGACTCTGGCTTTCAAATTTCTGCATTACGCTTTTTCCCACCTATTCAGTGTGAGTTAACTGCTTATCTATCCCAATTTCATGCTTAAATTATTATTTCATCCCTTTCTCTTTGTCTTTAATAAGTCGTAGCTGGTTACATTTTTTTAGCTTTCATAGCTGTTAAGAAACATCTGTTTCTCATGCATAGCATTTACATTGAACTAATATGCATCTGTGCCTGATGTCCTCCTATATGCATACAATACTTTATTCCTTTCATTACCAAATATGGGTGTACATCAGTTAAAATTCTGCTGAACTAATTTTCTAGCACACGGGTTTACTGTAATTTTCCTAGTTTTATCCTCAATAGTTGGGTGCCCTGCTCCTTGTTATGTCTTTCCTTCTGTCTGTTGACTAGGAATACCTTGTGGTTTTTCAGCGTCTTTAATATTGAACGTATTATTGGCTCTCGTTTGGGCGTTCCTTTAATATGCCATGCTTAACTTATCACCAACCTCCTGATCATTGTTCGATTGAATTTCACTTGGGATTAGGCAGACCTTTTTGACCATCATAGCTAAATGTCTCTCAGCCACCACCATTCTGTATGAATCATATGACTTATTGCAATTCACTTCAACGCTACCACTATATGGAATGGCTTCCAAAGTAAACCTACAAAGTATTTTAAATCATCCAAACTAATTTTGCCATCTTAGATGCTATATTGGTATAACTAAAAGGAAGAACAAAGAAAGAAAAAAAACATGTTGCTCATTTAAAATTTAGAAATTTAAACACAGCCTTATCTCTTATCACAAAAAGAAAAAACAATAGATCTAAACAACATTAAAAAATGGATAATCATGAAAATCACTTTTTACCACAATGCAGTTGAAAAAAGAAAAACCTTAGATCTAAACAACATCGAAAAAACGGATAATCATCAAAATCACTTTTTCCCACAAAGCAATTGAAATAATCTCCACTCTAAGAAGCTGTTATTGACATAGCACATGTCCCTATTGACAAAAAAAAGGTGTCGCATGCTTAGGGATTGATGCAGACGAAAATTGAGTCTGTTTTGCAGCCCCTTCACAAAATTACAATCTATTTTAAAATGGCCCCTTCACAAAAATGCAATTGATTAAAATGCCCCTTCATTTTCATTTTACCCTACATTTTAATCTGTTTTATTACTTATTTTAATTTAAAAAAGTGACTTTTATTAAAAATTTGTATGAAAATTCACAAAAATAAGTATGGAAATTCACAAAAATAAGCAATTTTCACAAAACTGGGACCCTAGAAAATATTCCTCTATTGACCTCTGATGGTGCTTGACCAAGAGCAAGACATCAACAGCAGCGACGAAGGTACAGACGGCAGATCTAGTGATGACTGAAAGGCACTTCTGCCCTGAGCTTTGTTTTTAATAGGATTTTAATGGTATTTAATTTTAATTTTTTTGTATTTTTTTTATTATTTAAAGTTTTTTAATAAGAAATGTAAAAAAAAAAAAAAAAATTAAAATCACCATCAGTAAATGGCACTACATCTATTCTTTATGTCGAAAGTGAATCCTTCATCTTGCGAGTACTAAAACAGGCAGGGAGAAAATGTATCACCAGTTCAAGTGTTTTACTGGCATTCACCCCTTTTATAAAAGTGGATAGCTCGGTAGTGGTCAAACAACTTAAAGCTACTTGTCGGCTTGGTGGTACAGTTCATTGGCTGGAGGTGGAGAATAATTTTAAAAACTGGATCTTTTAAACAGCTTGAGAAAGGGCTATCAGTCTCGACTATCAAAATTCGTATGCAAGGTAAATATATTGCTGCAGATATGGGCATTTCAATTTCTGAGAAAATGCAAATGGGTGTTTTAGTTTCATGTGAGAGCACAAGTTATCTGTGGGACAGAGAACATCTGTGAGACAGAGTCTCCCTGCTAGTCGGACTGAGAATAAAAAGAGGTTCCTTGATTTTGTAATGAAATTGAAAACCAAAAAGACTCACAGCCCTCTTAAGTGATCAAGATGGATGAAGTGTCCTTAACCCATTAAGCGCCAAAGCTCCCATTACGGGAACATCTATTATTTTTTTTTTCTTAAAATATTTTAACGCAATTTACGAAATACACATTTTATATAAACATTTACACAATAGGGTGTGTTATATATTTTTATCGGAACAATATATTTTAATTTAATGTTTTTTTCTAATTTTTAAAAAAGTGAAATTTTGTCTTTATGACTGTCTTATATAAAACTAAAAAAAAATAAGATAAATGGTCACTTAAATGTTTCAAGTAGAATGCATATTGAAAACCAACATCTTGAAGAACAACATTCTTAAAATCCTTCATGAATAGATTCCTATAAAGGAATGCTATGAACGCTTATATTTCTTGTTCCCACAGTGGGAGCTTTGGCACCCTCCCACTAGTTAGCATTTCCAGTTACTCTGTATTGGGTTCCTGGTCATTCTGGCATTCCTGGTAATGAGATGGCGAATTCTCTTGCCAGGTTGGGCTCTGGCTCTTTTTTTGTTGGACCTGAGCCGGTTCTCGGTATCTCGAGTAAATGTTACAGGGATACTGTGTTCAGCCACTTTAGCAAGCTTCAGTATTCCAGCTGGCTTAAGTGTAATGGCCAGAGGCAGGCCAAAGAGATCAATCTTGGCTTTTCTGGTCTTAGATGCAAGGAACTTCTGTGTCTCAACAGGTTCAGTCTCCGTAGGACTATTGGGCTGTTAACTAGGCACTGGTACCTTAAAAGGCATCTTAACATAATGAAGGTTGTCGATGATCCCACTTGTCGGGGTTGTCTTCTTACGGAGGAAACTGCTTTACACATCTTCTGTGAGTGTGAGTACTTCTCCGATTATAGGTTTGAGCATCTTGGGCGCCATGTCATTGAACCCTGGGAGCTTCACAAAATGTCTGTTAGGTCTATGCTGATGTTTGCATCTGCTACTGGGCTCTTTTCCTAGGGCCTATTTCATATTGCTTGGGGATGATACAATAGACCCATGGTCGCGGTGCCTGGCCCTTTTTGGGCCTCCCCTCCAAGTCATAAGTCATAGCATTTACAGATAGGTTTTGCTACCGTTCAACAATAAAGAAATGTTTGGCACTTCGCAGGCTGGTTATTTTGTACATTATAGTATCAACAACAAAAATAATTACTTTATATATACAGTTTTGAGCAGCATCTGCGTAAAAAAAGGAATTGCTGTATCCAAAATGGAGAAAGACATTTATCCCCATAACACGCCAAAGCTCCCGCTACGGGAACATGCTATATTTCCTAAATGCTTTGAGTTTAAAAAAATGTCAACTGTTCTATAATAGAGGCATGCAATGTATGTAAAAAATGTATATACATTTAAAAATTTCTATCTGATTCTCATAGCGGCGTTTAATGGGTTAATGTTTGATGACATCCCCCTCCCCCCACCCCTTACCCAAATTGAACTGTCTCTTCAACTGAAGAGAAGTGTGTTTCGATTTCCACTATGGGTCATGAGAAAGCTTCTTTCACATGTGCTTTATCATGTACTGCGAGTGATGAAAAATTGAGACCAATGTTAATATTTAAAAGGAAACCTTTAAAGAGAATTTCTCATCAGATGTTGTCATAAGATGGAATGAGAAAGGGTGGATTAATGAAAATCAAATGATAGACTGGTTAAATGAAGTTTGGAGAAAAAGAAAAGGTGCTTTTTTCCAACCAAGTGCCATGTTAATTATGGACTACATAACAGCACATTTAAGAGGTGGTAAAGGAAGCTGCAAGGGAAAGTGCATGCAATCCTTAGATTTGTTTCCAAATCATACTTTTAAAAGACATATGCAACAGCAATGGGAGGCATGGATGGCAAGTGGGCTACATGCATACACTAAAGACATTAATCTCAAGAAAGCATCGTACACAGAAGTGGCGAAGTCGGTATCAGAGCAGCATCGAGTGCTGTTGAGCCAAGTACAGTTATTTTGGAATCCTCAGAGGCTGAAATAGTTCCTTCAAGTCAGAAAGCTGATGCTGATCTTGAGCTATCTGATGGTGAGGAAAATAGCCTTTAACTCAACGCTGTAGTGTTGGGGAGGGGCACTATGAACCACTTAGCCCCCCCTCTTGAAAAAACTGAAGCCCCCCCCCTCCCCCTACAGAAAAATTAACAGGCGCCAGGTACATTTTTTGGGAGGAGGGGAAATGAAGTTGAACATTTTACTATATCTGTCTGTGTATGTAAAAAGTAACATTTGCTGCTCTCAAAAATGGAACTTTGCTAGTCTATAATCATAGTAACCTCTTGAAACATTGTAAATCCTTTTTGGCTTTTTTTTTACTGCCCCCCATAAACATAGTAAAAACAACTGCTTAAGAAAAGTGTGAGTGGGTTGTGTAGAGTCCAGAGAGGGTTCCAGTATGTCTGTGGACTGTGAACTTCCTGCTTTATCTAGTCAATATCCTAGCAATTAGCGATATTGACTAGATAATCCGATTGACTAGATTCTGATGGATCACCATCACGTCGCAATCTGGGAAACTGCATTCAGCAAAAGAGGGAGTGAGAAAATTTTAAGCCTACTCAAAGGACACAAATTCTGTTAGAAGTGGCCCTATGAGATTTCTTTCTTTGGCTCCTCCTCCCCATCTCAGCCTTTTCCTCTCTCTTGGCTTGGAGAACTTGGGCTATCATTGGGAAATGTTTGGGTGGTTTAAATAATTGGGAAACATTTTGTGTGTAAACACTAGCACGGCTAGGACAAGCGAGGCAAGTAATGACCTTACAACAATAGCACCCGTCTCTTTGTTGAGATACTCGTCTGTACCTGGGATACACAGAGAGAGATATTTGCTGGTGGGCGGTTTTTCTGCAAAATCAGAGGCACTCCAATTTGCAAATAGGAATATGTCCCTCTCCTGTTTCACGCTCCAACACACTAGTGTATACTGCCATTAGAGTTATGGCAGAGCAAGGAAGCACCAAGTTCGTATATGCCCAAACTAGGAGAAACTTAAGTCATATGACCCAAAAAAGATTCTGGTGGAAAATGTTTTATAACGGGTGCATTTGGCAACTCACTTATTTCTCTGGCTTCAATTTAAATTTCTTTTTTTCTACTTTGTTATAAGCATAGGCACATTTTTGACATTACAACGCCTTTTCTGATCAGCTGTTCAGTTGCTCAGACATAGGACAGGCTCTGAATCGGTCTTCTTTCCTATTGGGGTCTTCTAATGTAAAATTTATCACATGATTGTTCTCAGTAGCATTTCCATTTCGGTGACCAGGGAGGGGGGAGACAATCCATTACTTTAAACCTTAATGTTACTAGAATTAATATAAATGTTTTAAAATAGCCATTTTTTAGTAAATTGCTTTACATTTTCGGAGAGGGCCCAATCCCCTTGCTCCCCCTTAAATATGCCCCTAAAATATTAAAAAATTACTTTTTAATGTATTTTGCTTTCATAAATATCTATTTAACAAACTTTGCTTAAATTTCTTCTATTATCAATTTAAAAGCTATTTTACTTTATTCAAGCACTTGTGTACTGGGATTTTTGTAAACAGAAATTAAAACAGAGATGCTTTGATGAAACTATTGAAAACTCTGTAATGATATCTATGTATATATAAATACACTAAGGAAAACATTTTTGTCCCTTTTGCAGCACATTGCACAAACAGTTGAGGTGGTTGTTTGAATGTTAAAATTTTTGTCTAATATTCTAATGCATCGTAAAAAATTAGAGAAGGTGCAAAATACTGCATGCCAAATTACAAGTTGAGCAATAGTTCCATTGTTGTGTCAATTTTGAAATAACAACACTAAGTTTCAGCAGTACTATAGGGTTATAGTATTACAACAACAAATTTGTAAAAAGTGGAATTATTTCCCATTTTGGTGAAACACCAATGACTAAAATGTGCTTTATCCCTGTGCTTGGCGACTTTTACTAGATGGTCAATGAGTGCGCGAAATGTTGTAAATTCCATGTTTTAAAGCTGTGGAAAACCAAACCATCAGGGCAGTTTGCAACTCAAGAAATGCTTCACAGAAACATGCCAATTCAACAATTTCCTCAAAATCTCCTGCCACACAGTATGCTAAAGCAAATTTTCTCTGAAAATATTATTGAAGAAATACCTCAGCAATTAATAGGGAATGAAAGTATTAATTATTAATGAAGTGTATGGAAACATTTCTGAAAACATACTCTCAGATAACATATTGAAGTCAGTTATAATAGAACCTAAAAATGATGATTGAACTTTTATTAGTGCTGTTTTAATCCAATATCTGATGAATAGAGAGCATATCACCATAGCTGCGATAAAATAATTTTCTACGATGTCAATGAAATCAATAACCACCCAGTAGAGTTTTTAAATTCTTTGACTGGTTTGGGTTTGTCTTTTTCCGGTTAGCCTGGAACAAGTGAAAAATTGCCAAATAATTATGATCTACACCAAATACTTATAAACCTAAAGCGATTTTCTGTGCATAGTTGTTTATCCCTCTTCATATTTTGGAAGTTTAATTTAATTTCGTATTTTAATTTAATTCCACATGTTTTCCCCATTATGCAACCAATAAGCATACAAATTTCTTTTTAGTATATTGATATTTTTGTATATATCGAATTCTGTATCTAAATACTATTTTGTATACTAATTAAAATTTCCATCTTTCTTTGGGAACGACAGTGTTTCAGAAGTAGTCTTTAAACGTTTCCCAGAAAAAACAGTTGGTGGGATTTGCACCTGGCTAACCAAAAAATACCATAGTTTGCCAGTATTCTTAGTTAATTGCATCATTATATTAATAAGAAACTAAAATACAAAGGAAGCATTAGTCAATGAAACAAGAATGTGCATTAAGTTTATACATCGTAATGCTATTGATTGCGAAGTTTGAACTGGAACCGTAGGCAATAAAAGAATTTTAATCCCACTTATAAAATATTCTGGTACTATTTTACCATATCCTTTCAAAGAACTCAATTTCCAAATATATCTGCATTTGCTATGACAGTAAATAAATTTCAAAGATAATCATTCGAAAAAAGGGCAAATTTATTGAGACAGCAAGTTTTTATACATGGTCAATGATATGTCTCAGCAGGTAGAGTTCAATCATTGGACGGCTTAAGATTTTATAACTCCAAACATAATAGGCCTTTAGCTGAGGGCGGCTCCAGGATCAATTTTCAGAGGGGGCCACTAAACTTTTTAGATTTGCCTAAATTGTTCAAAGTGCAAACTGACTGTGTGAAATCCAAGGTTGATAGAGGGAGATGACCGATGACCCACACGCTGGAGCTGCCTTTGCATTTATCAAAATGTGATGAAGATTTTACTAAAACACTGTCTTCACAGAAAAGTGTGGTGGTTGGGAAGTGAAATTGTACACAAGTGGTCACTAAAGATAGATAGTCTCTTAGCCAAGGTGTTCACTTTAGTAGGTTCCATGGTATATAGTACGGTGAGACATACTCTTTGACAGAAGAGTATGTCTCACCATTCACTTTCAAATTAAAAAATTTAATGCTTTATGGTCGAATTTCGACCACTTGCAGACAACTTGTACTATATTATTATGTAAAACGATAAAGTGAAAATAATTTCATTTATTTTTTGAAAAAAAACATCCAAAAAATGTCACTACTTCTAGACTCCTTTACAATAAGAAATTCTCAAGAAAAAAAAAAAAAATTTTTTTTTTCGTTGAAATAGTCTCTTTAAGTCAAATAACTTAAATGTAATAATAAATTGTGAAAAAGTTATTTTCATTATGTTTTTTCTATGGTGGCACCATGACTTTAGAACTCTTCTAAACATAAATGAAACTTTAAAAAAAAAATTGTATCTAGTGAAAAAGTATATCTTTTCTTACATATAAATGGCAATTATTCATTTTTCTTCATATTAAATATTATTAAAATAGTAGAAAAGCCTGATCGTAAAACATGTTGCAAGTAGAACAAAAGAGTATAAACATGTTGCTTCTAAAATATTTTAATATTTTTCATCCATTAATGCTAGCATCTGTGGCCCAAACTACTACTATTAATATTAAAGGTACAGTTAATGGTTTTATGACTTAATTGTATGTTGTCATGATTTAGTTATATTTTGAAACATTTTTCCTGTAAAAAAAAATTAGCGTTTAGAGGATGGTAGCAAATTTGCTATGCGCCTGAGGGGTTAATAAAGTTAACATGGGAATTAGTGATCCTTATCATTTTCTGTTCATTTTGAAAGTCTATAAATGTGTGGTGCATATATGTTGCTATTATTTGCTATTACTATACAAGTGTGTTTGCTCGCATATTGTAATGTAAGCAAAACTTGCTAATGTTTAAATCATTGATGTGAAAAAGTAAAATAAGCTACTTTTAGAAAAATTTTAAAAAACCAAAAATTATACAACGTTTGAAACAAAAAATTTATGATTATAATATAACCAGTCTGAAATCATAACATCTGAACAGCTTTTGAAAAGTTATAGCATCTAACTTCACTTAAATGCTTGTATTCAGAATGTTATTAAAAAATAACAAAATAGGAAGGATTCAATTTTTTAATATCAAACACACATATATACATGTGTGTATACAGGGTGTTCAAAAACGGTGGCAACATGCTTTAATCCTTTATCTATTTAAGATAAGTGGGCAATGTCAGCTGAAAACAAGTTCAAAATGAGGTAGGAAACAATATTCCTTTTGAAAATTTTCAAAAAGTTGTGCATTTTAAATTTGTATATGACCCACGTACAAAAAAAATCAGATTTGTAAAATGCGCTCTGTACACTAATGCAGTGAATTACAAAATTTTAGAATTATATCCTGAAAAAGTCAGAGATATGAAGATAAATATGCTGACTTAAACCACTTTTCAATTTCTCTTGAAGAGAAAAAAAAAAATCATATTGGATGATACTGTTTTAGTGGTCATGTAGAAATTACGAGAGAAAATAAGTTTTTACACTCTACCTTTAAATGTTCACATTCAAATTCATGCATAGCCTCTGATCACCTTTGTTTAAAGATTTCTCTGCGACTTTTTATTATAAAAGGTTGGCATTTTGTATATCACCACATTTGTGTATGAGGCACATCTTACAAATTGGAAATTTGTCTGTACAGAGGTTGTATACAAAATTAAAAAGTGTAACTTTTAGAAAATTAATGATAGAATTTTTTTTTTTTTTTAGTGTAGTCTTTTTTTCCTAGCGTATTTTGAACATTTTTTCAATTCACACTGTCCACGTATCTAATCGGTAAAGAATTAGAGAATGTTACCACCTTTTGGGAGCATTCTGTACATACATATGTGTGTACATGTGTAAAATTGAAAGCCCCCCTAGGAAACTAGGATCCCCCTTTGAAAACAGTCTAGCTGCAGGCCTGCTTGAACTGAATGATGAGATGTGGAAGCTGTTTCAGTCATATAACAAAGCTATTAATTTTGAAGGGTTTTAATTCTGTTCATTCATATAAAGTGGATGCTACCTAATAATAAAAAACATGCCAAATGGATGTTACCCATTTAAAAAAGCATCCCTAGTGGCACTGACCACTTTAAAAATAGAGCGCCATAAGGAAAAGGGTATGTATCCCGTGCTCTGGGTAGTTACATCATATAACCAACAGATGTCTCATCAAGTTCCTAAAAATAAATAAACTAAGCAAGTAACTTATCTTATTATTAAAAGATTTAATTAGTTTAAATTTAGTTAGCTAACTCTGCTTTTTTTTTTAATTACTAGGGGCCAAGGCCCCCAGACTCGCTACGCTCGCTTTTCGTATGAGGCATTCGGCCCCTAATATGGCTTATTCGTAAAAAAGACATAATTTCAACAGACAAAACCCGAAGATTGGATCAGATAGAATGTTACTGAGCTACATATTGCTTGGTTCTTGCATGTTCATTGGTACATAAAAATTTAAACTTCACACTACAGTAGATCCCCTCCCCCTCATAACACGGAAGATATTTTGTTGTGGGAATCCATGTTGTATGGGTCCTGAGCTATACTCCACCTGGAGTACGGACTCCGCTTATAATCACTGGAAAAATTATTTGCACTCCTCAGAAACACAATGATATTTAATGTTGCCATTCAAATTTATATTAATTAGGCGCTAAAGCATAATAAAATCAGAACATCTGTTTCAGCTGTATTTTTAATAATGTAAAACCTATTGGACACCTTGCAAATTTGCCACCCATGGCGATTTTTCATTATTTGGCGACTTGCGTACATGTGAAGTTAATAAAAGCTATGAAACAGATAGGATAGCTTGCCACCAATGGCGACTTTTCATTATTTGGTGATTTACACATGCTCACAACCTATAATTACTGTTCATTTAAGGTTACTGGAAAACCGTTATCCATATTTTCATTTACATAATCGTTTGCAGATTGGTGTACTTAGCACCACGAATTATACCATCTCGTTGCGCTAGCAAATATCCAAAGTGTACTATAACTGCTATAATGGCATAGTTAATGCCACCAAATATTTCTACTGGTAGCAAATAATCCAGCTGGACCAAACCGGCTTTAAAATAATCTGCATTTTAATTATTTTTCATTTTCACGATATTAGTTATTCTGTTTTGGAAAAACGAATAATCGCTAATTCTAAACTCCTGTTGTCTAAGCGAACTTACTATTTGAAAATTGTCAGCTTTGTGTAACACATTTTGAGTTACTTATTTCATATAGTTTTTATTTTGGCGTAAAATGGGTGTATTTCTACTTCATGTTTGACAATTTCACGTGATACTACATACTTGGAAACACTTTGTTGCAAAGGAATGAATGATTTTATGCCAAATCTGGCAGCCATTCTGTATATTTTTTCAGTTTTTTATTAATATCTTCTAAAATAATTTGATTTTTGAAATTTAAGTCAGCTTAGCAGGTTCCCCGGAATTTTTTGAATCTGTGGGCACCTTAGTCGAAACTTAAATCCCCACGGTTTAGGAGGAGATAGGCCAACAAGCTTTGACAGCACCAGCGGCGCCAGCAACCTTTACTTTCTTTTAGAATAGAGAGATTCAAAGTTTAGGTATTTATCTACATTTAGTGTAGCGCTTACCATGAATTTTAATTATTTTTATTAAATAATGTGAAATTGGCACTCACACCAAAATTACTATAATTATAAAAAGTAAATTTTTTACTTCCTTGTACGAAGTATAACGAAGTAATGTGATCCTGAAAAATTTCAGGGGCCAAATTTCGACGAAAAAACCAATTTTGACTACTTCTAAATTTTCTTTTAAGAATTTTTTCGATGCTTCTCATCGTAAGCTAGCATGCACGATCATATAAACACGTCCGCAACTCATTTTGACCAGCGGCGAGTCTATCTTGGCCAGTTTTTCCTGGATATTTTCCATGCCGTCTGTACGTATGTCTGCACATACGTATGTATGAAACTTGCATATCTCAAAAACTATTCGTCGTAGAATGTTGAAACTTTATATTTAGGATTGTTCTAACATCTAGTTGTGCACTTCCCCTTTTGGTGTCAATCGAATGGATAGTTTATGTACAGAACCACCCAAAAGATTCGAAATACATTAAGCTCTATGGGTCGAAATTCATTAAACGTGAATATCTCAAAAACTATTTGTCGTAGAATAATGAAACTTTATATTTAGGATTGCTGTAACATATAGTGTTGCACCTCCCCTTTCGGTTCCATTCGACTTGATAGTTTATCTACAGGTGCGCCCAAAAGATTCGAAATACATTATGCTCTCTATAGGCCGAAATTCATTAAACTCACATATCTCAAAAACTATTAGCCGTAGAATGTTGAAACTTTATATTTAGGATTGTTGTAACATCCAGTTGTGCACCTCCCCTTTTGGTTCCATTCGACTGGATAGTTTATCTACAGGGCTACCCAAGAGATTCTAAATACATTATGCTCTTTGGGCCGAAATCCATTAAAGCGTTTTTTAGAGGTATTGGGCTGTTTCAAACTACTCAGAAGTGCTATATGCTGTTAAGAGTTACAAAATGAATTCCTCCCTTAAAAAAGTGTCTTTATCATTCGTAGTTCTGCTACAGGAACACTCAAAAGATTTCCAATAGATTACGGTCAATGGCAATTTTAGCCATTGACCGTATCCATTTCAAGCACAATACCGTCCTACCATATAAGTTAGGTAATGGTCCGACCATGGTCACGTGCCTCCCTCAAGATTTACGATAAAACTCTCCAAGCTTGGAGACGTTTGGTGTACGTGTGTATGTATTTAACTCTGAAATCTCAAAAACTATTAGCTCACCATGGCACAGTGGTTATGCTACTGAAAATGGTAAACGGCCAAGGTGTGAAGGTCTCGGGTTCGGGTCCCATCGCACGGCTGTCAATCGAACGGTCTGGAGTTTTGGTAGGCTTTCTCCAGATGTAACGTGAATATGCGTTAGAACCCCTTAGAAAGTCCTCCTACCAAGGCACCCCCATCCTAGGCAGATACCCCGCATGCAGGTTTGCCTTAAAAAAACACAACACAAAAACGTTGAATGTTGAAATGTTGTAGAATGTTGAAATTTCATATATAAGATTCCTGAAACATCTAGTTGAGCATGTCGATTTTTGGTTCCAATCTACTGAAGAGTTTATTTACAGGACCACCGAAAAGAATTTCAATACTTTGATGCCCATAGACATCTTCAATATAATACAACTGTAGAGGGTCATTGTTTGGTCCATGCTCAAAATCTCGCCGTCTGTCGTCGACCTTGACGAGTTTTGCTGTAGTATCGCCAAATTTGGTAATAGTCAGTCAGTTGGTCCATGCCCAAAATATTGCCATTTGTCATCATTCTTGGCGAGTTTTGGCAAAATATCACAAAAGTTGGCGATAGTCAGTCATTGTTTGGTCCATGCTTAAAATCTCGCAATCTGTAGTCGACCTTGGCGAGTTTCGACAAATTTTGTGCCAAAAATTATTTCTTATTTTGTATAACTCTAAAACTTTAACCCGAAGAATTTTGAACTTTTATATTTAGAACTATTGTAATATCTAACTGTTTTCAATATCCTTTTTGACTGCAATCGACTGGGAATTTATTTACGGGGTCAGCCATATGACTTTAAATACATTAAGGTGTATGGATGCATTCTATTCATTTGAAAGTCTGTGGTCAATGACTACTTTGGATATCCCCAAAATCTTGCAAACTATCTCAAGCTTGTTGGCTTTTATTGAAATATTGCCAAATAAAGTGTCAGAAGGAAATCTTTCAAACTGAACTCAGCTTGGCGATATCAAAATATTTGGCTAGAAATCGCTAAACCTTACTATTACTGATATTTTATCTCTTTCAAACAAAGTAAGATTAGATGAAGTGCGTCGAAGATATTTTTGATTTAATAGATGTGTAAGGAAGTCATGTGTTGTCCACATTAGATATTTTTATATTTATTGTTTAATCCGCATTTTTAATGTATGTTGTAAGAAAATGAACTCTATATCATTTGGATCATCATTATTAATTCTTAATGCAATTCTGCTTACACGATTTTTATTAAATTGTCCTCTTCTTTTAACATTTTAATTTTTTTACATTTGAAAATTCAATTCATGATGCACATGGCAACAAATAAAAATCATCTAAATGAATTCATTTAATAAATTAAAAATCGTCTGTATGAATTCACTGATGACAATTGCTTGTTATTCTGTGAAGGAACATATATTTATGATAATTTAAATTAAAGTTTTTCTAGTAAAATTTATCAAATGATCATAAGTAACTTTGTACATTCTTGTTTCTGTTTCATCTTCCAAATAAAGTTGTAACAATTGAACTATATTGAAAATTGTTTGCCTTACTCATTCAAGATTAAAGAAACTATACTTCAGTGTTAGAATAGTTGCCACATCTGTCAAATTTAAAGATAATATAAAATAATCAACAGTACTCTTTCAAGCTTATTATCTTGTATGTTGTTTTTTTATCTATGACTTTTTTTAAAATAAAAATTTGAAATTTTTCTTGTCCAATCTTTCTAGAGGTCATAGGTTCAGAGGACAAGAGGTTGGTATGGCAGTTCCTGATAGCATATGTACAGCTAAAGCTGTTGGAGTGAGTGAAGTATGTGTCCTTTTCTAATTGTTAGAGTAGGTCTTTAAAAAGTTTAATGTTTGTAAAATAATCACATAATATCGATCTAGTATTACCATATAACAATAAAAGCTTTCAACACCGTTGTCAGAACATTCAGATACATCGAAGTTATCCATGCTAGAAGGTTGTGGTCCTCTAATAAAAGAAAGCATTTTGTTCTGTCAGAGACCTGGGAAAAAGCATGCATATGATCCACAAAGTCAACTGCAGACTCTTAATCTGTTGCAACAACCTACCTCAGAAAGGATACACTCCCATGCTGTGTTTGGTTGCTTCCTAAGGGGGCATTTGTGAATTGTTGGGCAGATTTGGAAGGCATGGATGCAAACTAGTCCTCAACAGCATATCTCACAGTATGACAGGCTCCAATTTGTTGTATCCCTAGAGATTTGACTAAAACCCAATTCAGAACAGGGTGCTAGGAATAAATTACAAGGAGAACAATTTTTTTTTTAATTTTCTGTTGCATGATATTTTTTAAACAGATCTTAGACACTTTTGCATTACTAATTTTAAATCTGCAATCAGTTTCCCTCTACAAGCTACAGTTTTTATGCAATTAAATAATATAGCCCATAGCAAAAATTTTGAAAATTCATTTGAGTGACTATTAGATGCTGCCACTTCTCTGGTATGTAAGGCTTACCCTCAAGAAGAATGTGATAATACTTTCCAGTTTATGATGTGATAAGGTAAGGTATGATTTTCTTTCCCCCCCCCCCTCTCTCTTAAGTGTGAGTTTTGTAGACGTTGGTTCACATCTGTTCAGTGGCTTCTTCAAGTAATAAATAGCTCTGTTTGATTTTGCTATATCTGTGGCTGTTCAACACTTGTTCACAAAGGCACAATATTTCATCTGTTTAGTTACCTTGACTGATTTCTCGAGAGTCTTGAGGTTGTAAAGGATGGAGAGCACTTCCATCAAGATATTAAAACAATGGAAGAATGCTACCAAGAGTGCTGGAACAAATATATGATGTCACACTGCTGCTGGAGCATCAAACACTGGCAGATCAAGACCGGTGACACAATGTGCAGCCAGACTTACTAAATTTATACTGTATAACACTGATTCATTTTGCGAATTTGTAGGAATTTATAAGTAAAAAGAATACGAAAAATTTTGCTCTCCCACCAGAGTTTTTTTTTTTTTTAATCTTTCACTGGCATCAAATGAGATTGCCCTCACCAAGTTCACTAACATGAGAGTTACAGGTGCAAATTCTTGTCTGAATTGAATAGTGCCATTGACACAGGTCATTGTGAGTTTTTGCCTATTTCATAACTGTATCCTATTTATAATATTGAAATGTACATTTATCCAGTGAGTTTTTGCTATGCCATAAATGCAAGTCATTTTATATGTGTAAACATAAAACTATATGTTCTTTATAACGTTGTACATTCATACAAAAAATGAACATAACTAAACAGAAATGGCATGTTGAAAAAAATCTATAGCTTTTGGAACAAAACTAATTGCAGATTTGAATTCAGCACAGCCAAATCATGTAAGATCAAGTAATTGTATAAATGCAACAAATATTTTGTTCCCAGTGTTATCTTGATGAGCTCTTTTTTTTTTTTTTTTTTCGTTAAAATTATTCGAGTGCTTGAAAATTTCAGTGGCTTCCCTGTATAACCTAAGCATGGTAACTTCTGGTAGTACATAAAACCTCAATATTACTCATATGGTCATGCATGTTCATCAACTGCAAATTTGTCAGTTTCCCTCTGCCAGCAGTTTCCCCAGTGTTCGGAAAGACGAGTATTATTACTTCAGTTTGTAGTCCCAATATATACAGAACTGCAAGAACACAAAATTATGTATATGCCAGCAGAATACATTCATCTCTGGGATCCTTAGTAGTTCGAAGAATCATTTTCATTCAAATTCAGAAATATCTTTAGATTGCTATGGATCTCAGAGTTGAATTGTCTGTTCACTTATACAGAATTTTGTGTTCTGGCATTTCTGCATATATTTGCACTTACTGAAAGAAGTATTAATACTTGTCTTTCCAAACTTGGGGGAAAATTGCCAACAGTAACGGAGAGCAAGGGATGTGCTCTTGTAAGGTTTAGCAGTCTAAAATTACAGTTCCGCGTACTAAAAAATCAAAGTTTGTCATTTGTGGCATGTAAATCAGTTAATTTGAGTGCAATTTATGAACTTTTAATGATGAATTTATGAACAATTTATGAAATTTAAATTGAAATTTGATATTGTCTATACAGGGTGTCCACCAGCATCTAAAAAGGCGACTTTTGCTACTAATTTAAAGATAAGGCGACATGGGTAATTTTTTTAAATGAAAAACGTCATTTTCATACTATTTTCAAGTTTTTGGCTACTTGTACCTTATTGCAGGTGACTAATTTGAAAATGAGATTTTGCAGGGTGTCCAGAATTCGGGAAATGCATTTGAATTTTTTCCAAGTTGAAAATTATGCTTGAAAATATAGAATTTTTGGTCAGCATCGGAAAATCTCTCTTCCACCAAAGGACATGGCCAATTAGGCAACAGCTCTGCTGTAGACCAATTTTAGGTGGAGAAAGAAGTGGAAACTGTCGATGCAAACAGAATTTGTGTCTACTTTGCGACTGCTCCGCAGAATTGAAATCGGCGATTGTGAGAATGCAAGTCTTTCTTCACCCGCACTTGCCCCTGAGATGTTTATTTTCACTGACTGTGCAAAAATGGCCAGTATTATTCCGGAGACGTTGAGATTATTTTGAATTAATCAATTGAGAAATCCAAAATTTGGGCAAGGTGACTAAGGCAAAGTCCTTGCGATCCCTAAAGTGTTTTGAGTTGTGTAATTGTGTAGTTGTAAGTGTTGTAGTTTATGTAATTACAAACTACTACAACAATAATATTAAGACTTAGCTTTCAAAAGGTAGGTTTTAAACTGTAGCAGAGCTCTTGTAGTGTTTTCTCACCAAAAATGGAGATGCCCAAAAACTTTAGATGCCCAACAAAAGTTTGAAACACACATATCTTTTTTTTCTGCCTGAAAGGATAACTATTTTTCTTTGCTAGGGGTAAGGGTTTTTTGAAAAATAATGTGATCATTTTTTATACAAGGCTCCTTGAAAAATTTAGAGATGAACCTTGAAATCCATGAACTGTGCTTGAATTTTTACTAAAATTTTGGTGGACACCCTCTTTCGGTTTTTGTTAACTTCCTTTTCTTTTTAAAGCTACAATTAATCGTTCATCAAGTATTCTGTTCTGTTTTTTTTAATCGTGCACTTTTTAAAAAAGATTTTTAACTTACTTTTAAGTTTTTTAACTTACTTTTTTAAGTTTTTTAACTTATTGTTGTATTTATTCCTTCTTAAATGGAGCTAAATGACGTATGTTTATTTCTTAACCACAAAATCATGCAAAAGTGCTGCTATATTTGCAACTAAAATTTTAAAAATGGCTACTAAACTGGCGACTTTTTTACGTCTGTGAGGCTACTAAAGATATTAGTTTTGCCTCCTAACATTAGTGAACACCCTGTCTATAACACATATAGGCAATCTCCAGCCCACGGGCCAGATGTGGTTCACCAGGGCTTTTGATCTGGCACGTGGAACATATCAAAACCCTTATAAACCCACATAAACCATTCTAAATCCCAGCTATACAGCTTGCGACTTTGCTAACATCCTGAAGTTTGGCCCGAGACTTTCCTAACATCCTAAAGTTTAGCCCACAGCTTTTCAAAGTTTGCCAATACCTGGTCTATATCAATAAACCTGCCTATAACAGTGTTTCCTTTGGTCTTGAAGGAATTCCTATTTACTCAATGTATTATAAATCGGCTTATAGCAATATTTACTTTGTACTCACATTTGTCAATAATGATAATTTTAATGCTTATAAAACATTTTGTAGTACACACACACTCTCAAAAAAGTATTCAAATATAAGTGGAATTTCCTATTTTAGAGCTTTGTGAATAATTAATAAGATCTTATTAAACAGATAAGGTACCTGAAATCCTCTTAAAATAGCACTTTTAGTGGCCACCTCACCACCATCTTCAGTCTTGCTGTTGAGTATAATACATATGAATCCATATCAGTGGCAGCTCGTGGGTTATTTAAATGGAGGTTCACAAAACAAATTTTGAAAATTAAATTTGCAGGAACAAAACAACTTACATGCCCAGTAGCAGAATTTTCTGCATCAGTCTGCAATGCAGATTTCAAATACGAAAATAGTCTGCAAGGTAATCTTGGTTGAAAAATAAAGGCTCATATAAAACATTATGAAATATTTTTGCAAAATAATAGTTATTTATTGAAAGTATGTAGTAATTTTAACTGTTCATACAAAAGTTAGCATAATGGCTTACAATGAACAAAAATATGTTTATTCACAAAAAGGATGGAGAAAGATTGCCTATTAAATCATTGGATGCAGTCGTCGTTATCGCGCTTTAACAAAAAATATTTTATTTATTAAAAATATGTAGTAATTGTAATCTTTCATATAAAAGCTAATGCCATGACATGCAATGAATGGAAATACGATTATTCACAAAAAAGGATAGGAATAGATTGAGTATGAAATTATTGATGCAAACTGCTATATCGATGCATTTAAAATGAGTAAATTTTATGCAGAAGACGAAAAATTGGGTTTTGCGCAAATCTGGAATTCAGGCCAGTTTGCATGCATGAGCAGAGCATGCTCTAATAGCGCCATGCGGAGGAGCTTTACGTGCAAGCACAGTCTGCGGACATCACGCAGAACCCGCATGATATCATCGGGAAATAATTGGCAGTGGAGGGGGCCGATAGGAACTCAGAAATAGTCTGCACACCTTCTCAAGAATCTGCGACGGGCATTGCCGCGTCGCACGATTTCTGTAACCAGGCTTACATGTTGAAATATATTTGTGTTTTCAACAGTTAAAGGAAAACGTTGTATTCAACTTAAAAAAAAATAATAATTTCTAGTCTTACATTTCGCCATCTGGCTGAGTTTTCACAAATGTGTTGGTTTGAGTAATTTTATTTCAATGTTTAGTTTCAATGTTGAAAAATGTAGTTGCTTTAGCTCCAAAACACTTATTTTACTGGCATCTTAATTATTTATACTAGTTCGTAAAAAATATTGTACTGAAAAATTATAAAAATGAAGAAAATGGGGGTGGGGTGGATTAACAAACCAAGGAAGAATTTGAACTGAAAAAAATGGTCTGTGCAGACAGAATATCAGCTGTGCCTAGCCGCTTCCGCAACTCTCTCTGCTTCTGTTCTCAGAGAGCGGTTTAGACAGAAGTTTCTTTGATCGCATGTACGATCGAGAGGAAATTCCTGATATTTTCTGCTGTAGTAACCTACAATACAGTGCATTAGCTATCATAAGCATATTTTTAATAATAGTGATGGGAAGGAGGGGAAAACTCATGTTTTAAATTCACAAAAATTTAGAAGTGTACTTAATATTTTTTTTAATTTAATTTGTTAATATGTTTATTTTGTATTTTTTCCTTTGGTGGTTCACGTGCTAATGTGCTGAAATGGAGGAGACGCCACTGATGCATATACATTCATATGTGTTATATTATAATGAAAATAGTAACTGGCAACATATGCTTTACTGTTGGAACTAAAAGGACCTGTAATATGGTTGGTAAATTGTGTATGATATAGACAATGTGCACATGCTTGGCAGACCAGAAAATGCTTGGAGAGTGCTTGTTCAAAACTGATTTATAACACAAGAAAAAGATTCCAGCCTTTATTCTAATGAATGAATTTAGTTTTGGGTGATATCTTCTAAACACACCAGTTTTTTGTCATTATGTTCTATATTTTAAAGGAACTGTATGTTTTGTATTTTGTAATG